>JAJHUR010140058.1:0-14610 GCA_027495735.1 Lutjanus campechanus | reverse complement strand
GTCACTGTGTGTGTGTGTGTGTGTGTGTGTGTGTGTCCAACTTCCAGTGAAATGTAGGACATTAAAAAACAAGGAGCTATGAGAACTACTAAAAAGAACAAGGCATAGGCTGTCGGAGTTGAATAACAGGCTTATTGGCTATGTGTAACTTGAGTTGTCTAATTTAAATTCAATTATGCGACACACTGTTAGGAAAAGGACGACTTTTGGGGAATTTAGCACTCTCTGATTCATGCAGTGTTGATTGTTAATGTGATGTTTCCATAAAAACTGGGTGAATGTCTAGTTAGTCATACTTACAGGGAGAAGCAGAGTGATTGGTAATGATACAAACAGAAAAGGTCAGCTGTTATGATTGAGGTTCTGTCATGGCACTCTCTCTCCTCTGTGCTTTATGATCTGAGCTGTATTACTGAGGCCATCTGCTGGTTAAGGCATGAACTGACGCTTCTGCTCAATCTTTTTAAAATGAGAATAAAATCTCGTGTTTGAAATATCTGGACTGTCTTTCAGCAGTGTAATTTAAAAAAAAAAGGTTTGGTCAGAATACAAACAGAATACAGAATAGGTCAAATATGAATTCCTAAGAACAGTAATGGTAAAGAATCAATGTGTGAAAAAAATACACGTGAGACTTTGTCAGCTAAAAATTATCACTGCAGTCATGTACAAGTTATGACATGTTTCAATGTTACCCTTGAACTTAATCATGTTTTATGTACTATAAGGGGCTAGGGCTCGACTGATACAGTTAGTAAAAAAAAATCTATATTGATATATCAGCCAATACTGCAGTATATCGAATATATACATGAACACACATTTTCACATTTTTCAATCATCCTTCAAAGTTGTGAACACTAATGAGAAAGGCAGGAAATTTTGCAATTAAACAATAACCTTTATTGTCCAAAAGGACATCACATCACTGAAACAGTAACCTTTCATTGGTATTATATATTATATATATTTATAATTATATTTATAATTTAATAAATAGAGCATGTATGTGTATATTAAACCTGAATTACAAAAAAAATGCTCCCTATAAAGCTAATAAAATAAAGCAATCTACATAATGTTCTGTTTTTAAAACAAAAATTATATAGACAAATATCAGACAACATATGCAGATGCTGATTAAAACTGATATAGCTGTTATATAGTTATATATTACATTTGGTCAATAGTATCGGTTCACTGATATATCTGTTCAGTGTATATGACTAACCTTCACGGGTGGATTGAGGTTACTGAACAAAAATGGCATTTATTTTGATCCAGTTGCTGTTAGAAAAACTGTTTTCCTGTGTGTCCTTTTAAGATCGAGGGTAATATCAGATACACCTAAATTACACACAAGGGACATAAAGTTGAATCAGTATTTCTCCAAAATAATTTCAAAATAACTTTGATGACAGCTGCAGGACTGCTATATAAGACTGCATTAGTATTACAATACCTTATAAACAAGTTTAGAAAAATATTTTGGAATAAAAATGGATGAATTAAGGTAAAAATGAACCACCCTGTATTATTTTATTTTACTGTCTTGTGTATATATTACTTACTTTGTCTGCATTCAGTCCTATGATTATTTATATCATAATATCTTTTATTTAATCTTGAGCACTTTGGGTGTCCATAAATTCCTATTAGCAATAGGAGAACCAACATTATACTGATGGGGCTTTTGGGGGGCTTAGGTCCAATATCATGTCAATTCTGGTTCCAAGTGTTGTACCATACTGATTGACGCTCTGTGAATGAGTCAAAGCTGGATTTACGCTGTCCTCTTTCTTGCTATAAACAGCATTCAGGATTATCAGAATAATGCTGCGTGCTTGTGGATTATTCTGGTCATCTACAACTTGTGGGTCGTATGTTATCATGAAGTGTGTGTTATTTCCAGGGACTCCTCTATTAACATCAAGTAAATATTTTCTGGGATGGAACAGAAAGTTGTTCTAGTAATGGGAGTGTCCCAGCATGGCTGCAAGCTCAAAGTGCTTTGACACACACACACACACACACACACACACACACACACACACATGCACACAAACACACATTGCACAAAATGCTCCAAATGATTTCCTGTGAGTGAAAATGTTGATATTGACTAACTGTTGTGGAAATGTAGCTGCAGATAGTAGAGTGATTTATCGATGAGATGACATTATATTGTCCTTTTATAAGAGGGACTCAACATGGAAAATGACCTTTAGCTGTAATACATTCATAACAGTCAGTGGAGGAGTGCAGAGCAGCCTTATTTCTGTTACATGAAGCAGGTAAAATAACCACTGGGATATCTGAATGCAGGGTTACAATTTATACATAACATTTGAGGAAAAACTCTTATTTCATTATGACACTCATGCTCACAATTTAGAACTTTTTGACAACATTTGATTTCTGTATGTATGGACCCATTATCAAAACAATATCATATGTTTCAAAAGATTAGCATAAGATGTCCACGAGAAGACTAGATGTTTGCAGCAACAGAGAATGACACTACAGATGGAGGTACATTTATGGTATTGATTTATAGTAGAGGCTTATGAGTTAAACTGACTTATGAGACATGTACCAGTGTAATAATGCTTGTTTTAAAGTAAAATGGACTTTTCAGGGCTCAATGATGAGGATTTATCATTTCCTCAGGACAAGTAAAATGCCATGTCTGGCTAGTAGGTCTGGCAACTCACTTGCCCGACTGGGCAATGTTGATAGTTGATTAATGGTTACAGCAATTTGTTATTTAAAAAAAAAAAACTGCCATAAAATGCTGCTCTCAGCCTCTAAAATATGGAGATTTCCTGCTTTTCTTCATTCATAATCATATTAAACTAAATATCTTTGGGTTTTAGACTGACAAAACAAGATGTTTAAAGAAATCAACTTAGACACTGAGAAATTGGGATGGACTTTTTTTTAAATCACTGTCTGACATTTTATAGGCAGTGCAGCCCTAAATTAAACATGACAACCAACTTTAGTTTTTATTATTTGATAACTGCCACTTAAGTAAAAAAATTAACATGGGCGAGTAGATTTCTTACCCACTTTCCCAACTAAACAAGTGAAAAAAAACCCATTAACATTGAACCCTTGTTTTTCTTGTTTATAATGATGGCTATTTGCCTTCTGTTGATCATGTACAATGTGCAAATCAGAACAGAAATGGTTGTAGCACCAAAGTTCGCTGTTACAAAATGTTATTTTTTGTTAGCGTTTGTGTCTGTTCAGACCATTTTTGTGCTGCTTTAGTGTGGTGGCTGTTACATATCTTGAGGCCAGCTGTGTGATGCATATTTTTCAATGCTTATCACTTATATTGAATGTTATTAAGGGGCTAATGTCGCATGGTTCTCATTCCACAATATTTTACTTTATTTTATTCTCCACAGCCATATGACAACCCCTGGAAATTATCTCATGACCCCCTTGTTGGTTGAAGAGCACTGCTTTAAAGCATACGACTCTAATTTTTTTAAATCTTTTTTTTTTTTCATGGCTTTTACCTTGTGATACCATAAGTGATCAGCTTTACTTGTACAACTGCTATTATAGAGGATCTGTGCCAATCAAGGTTCAAGTCTCCTGATCCCAGTGACCATCTACCATATTTAATGGTCTTGCCCAAAACGTTTGATTTTTTTTGTACTCTGTCTGTTTTGTGTATTTTTTTCGTATACTTTATATTTTTGTAGATATATGTAGCTTGAGATGATTATGTTAATGTCTTGTCTGATAAATGGAAAAAAAAACCTGTTAAATAAAGTGTTAAAAAGAAAGAAGGCTCCCAAGTATTTTCACTTTGGGTTCAACATGACGCACAGTGGTGTTGATTTGATATGAAAATACAGCAGGAAGTACCATTTTCATTGACAGTGACTCAGATTCACTGACCAAAAGCTGATAAGAAAAAAACAACTCTTTGTATACTGATATGATTTGTTTTATTGGCCCCACTGTTTATGATGTTTTGTTTGTAAAAAGAAAAAAAAAAAAGGAAGAAGTTTCTTATGTACAGTAGATGATGATGTATTACTTATCATGTCCAGCAGGGGGGAGGCTGATACTAGTGATCAACTGGCTTTAGTCCACAGTGGGATGTTAATGTTGGATGGTGGAGAAAGGAAATAAATGTCTCCTCTCCTCTCCTCTCCTCTCCTCTCCTCTCCTCTCCTCTCTCCCAAGGTCAGGAAAACAACACCATTAGGTTTTATTTATTAAGAGTTTTCTGCCTCTTCGGGACTGTGTGGGTGTGGTCAGATTTGACAACACAAACATTGTTTGATTGGCACACATCATGTTTTTCTTACTGAGCTCTGCCCACTTAACGATAGTGAGTAAAGTAATGGGGAAAAAACAAATATGGAAATCTGACAGGTTAAAAAACAAAACAAATCTGTTTTGACTTTCAACTGAAAATGTTATCTTGATGTAAGAAGGCATTTCTCATAGTAAAAAGCTGAATGAGAAAACAGGGTAACAGGGCTTCGATGAAGTCCATAGGTCAAAATGTGTTTTTCACAATAAAATTGCTCACTTCATTACTTCAGGCTTTTCTGGACTTTTTTGTTCATCTCAGAATGTGGATATCTTATGAATGTTAATATTATTTTTAATTAGCGTTTTATGAGTCTTTTGTTGTCCATGTTTATAGATGATTAATGATTTGGTTGTTTGATAATCATGACCTTTATCATTTACTGATTTTGTACAAGGAATCCTCATTATCAAACGAGGCTGTGTACCTCATACTGATGAGGACTTCTTGTCTGTAAAATACTCAGTGCTACTTTGAATAACATAAAACATGTGCAAAGAAGACAGCGTGACATTTAAATAGAACAAAATCACCACTTTTTAAGTGGATGTCCAATCAGTGTTGATGGTAAACACAGTCAGTTAAATCAATAAATTCCTCGGTGTGTCCTATATTGACCAAGAAACCTTCTTCTTCCTCCTTCACTCCTTCTCATGGAAACATGTTGGCTGTGCTTACATTTACCAGGATGCATTGCGTGCAAGTTTCTGACACTTATGCCCATGTTGCTTTGTATCACCACCCTCACCTATAGACAAAACCCTTAAAATTCAATTTGGGGTGTCCATAGTCAAATGTGCATCTATGGTGGCCCCTGCTATAGTTATGCGTCATGAGACAAAAATACTGATGATGATGAGGCTATAGAAACTCAAACTCAAATATTTATATAATTATTTTATTTATTATACATACATACTGTTTCATATATACAGTGGGTTAATCCTTCATATTTCTAAGATGCAAAATATTATATATATATACATTCTCTATTGTTAAATCACCTATTTTCAAACTATAAATCATCAATGTGAAATTTTGATTAATCTTGATTAGTTTTCTGTGCAATCTAATCTGCTTCTCTGTGCAATAAGCCTTTAGGCAATACTATTTATACCATCGATATACCATTATTTTCTCAGAATATAATGCTCCACACATTATTACAACATGTGTGCAATCATCCTTCACAGTTATATATCCATATATCTGTCCACATATCCAAATAGCTCCGTATATATCTGTATAAGTGAAATAATGTATATAATGTGTACAGTCTTGAGTGTTTAGTTTGTTAAATTCATTTTTTTTAACTTTATGTTTTTAAAATTCTTTTGTATTTTTATTGGAACTTAATTTTATCGATATTCTATTTATCTCTCTCTCCATTTTATAATTTCTCAATAAAGATCAATAAAGTTAATCTGTTCTGCTCTGATCTGATTAAATAATTTGTATTTCTCCCTTGCCCCCTACTAGGTCCCTGTGACATCATTAGTGCTAGAAGAACAACACATTTTCCAGCAGGGACGCTTGGCTTTATCAGTCAATATACTGTAGTAGCACTGAGGAATTGATTAGTTCAGTTGACTACATTTACTGACACTCACTGGACATCCATATGAAACATGGTGAAATCTTCCTTTAATTCCATATTAATAAAACACCATCTGAAGCAGTATAAAAAAAATATATATACAGATGAAAACAGTCAGTAACACTGGTACCTCCCTTTAATAACTCAGGCCCATTGAATGAGTGACCCCTGCCTGCAGGTGCTTTCATTCCCACAGTGACTCCTGCCAAATAGCAATATATCCCTCTGAAATGTCAGCAGTAATTACTCCTGTGCTCTGAGACAACCTCTAAAATGAAAGAAAGCAGGTGGTCATCATGCTCTGTCTCCCTCACTCTGTCTGTCTGTCTCTCTTTGTCCACCCCCCACCCCGTCCCCCCGTGCCCTGTCCCCTACGTCACTGCTGTTGGACACCTCTTGAACTGAGCTGCCGAATTGCTGGCAGTTTTATCGAAATCGGTGCTCTAAGAGACGGTCAGGGCTCTGTGTTGTGGTTCCCCGAGTGTGTGTGTGTGTGTGTCAGTGTGGGCCAACTCACGGCGCAGTGAGCGGTGTCCTCTTATTGGCCACCCCCTGCTGCTCTGTCATAATTACGTGGAAGGAGAGAACAATAACAGCAGGTGGGACTGGCAGACACACACACACACACACACACACACACACACACACACACACACACACACACACAAATAAGGTTTGTATCACAGCTGTAATCTCCTAAATGGAAAAAGCTTAGAGGTTAACTGGCCCACTATGTGGATAATGTAAGCTTTCTCTGGGGCTACTATCACCGTGCAAGACACACACACTCTTACTCTGTGAAGTGATAGGTTAAAGTGTGTTTGTGTGTGAGAGCGTGATAGCACACCTGATTCAAATGATCAGCTTGTCATCAAGCCTCTGCAGAAGCCTGATTACAACCTGATCATTTGAATCAGGTGTGTTGGAGCAGGGAAACATCTAAAACATGCAAGACAGGGGGTCTCTGAGGACCAGGGTTGGGAAACACTGCCACAGGCGAAATCAGCAATTGCATGTTACAGAACTCAGGAGTTGCTGATCTACTGCTTCCTCAATCTGCAAGTTAGTTTGTGCCACTGTGTGACTTCACTGTTTTAAAAGGATAGTTCGGATTCACTGAAGTCACACAATAACAAAAACAAACTAACCGATTGAGGCAATGGTACTCCTGTGTTCTGTGAGTTAGTTTTTGTCTATGGAGTCTGGTTGGTTTGGAGAGAGTGATATTTGGCTTATTCAGCGGTGGATTCCTGTTAGGAAAGGCTATCTGATGACAAAGTAAAACAGTGAAAATATTCTCAATATAGTATACACTTAAAACCAATAGATTTTTTTTAGATTTATCTTTTTTTAAGTGGCTAAAATAGCACACAGAATGTACCACAGCAGTACATTCTGGGTGCACCAACCCCCCGCTTTTGATATCCCCCCTGTGGTCATTCACTTTTTATCCTCCTATCCTGTTATCCCTGCTCAGACTGAATAAATTAAATGAATTTCCAACGTGCACCAGTGGATGTTTGAAGTTGACGGCTATTTTAAAAATAAGTTATGGATCATGGAGTCATGAGTGGATTGAACTCTCATGACAACGATGACTGTGGCTCACACTTGGAATAACACGATAAATGTAGTTCCATTATTGGTCCTGCCATTGTCAAGTAACTGCTACTAAAAGTAACAGGAAGAAAAAGTCACAGTAAGCCCATGTCTATATTATGACAATGAAAATGTTTTGCAATCCTACTCACTGGTCCTTTACAAGATAAAAAATGGTATTGATCTACTCATTTATCTCTCGGCAAGAAATTGAATGAGCCCAAAATGTTAAATAATTGCTTTGAAATACAGCATTTTGGATGTAAATTGGTCATACAGAAGTTTCTTTTTCTATTTCCTTCCTGGACTGAATTTGCCGATATTAATTTGAGATGCACCATCTGTATCTTTATACCGCTGAGGGACCGGGAGATTATTTATACTTTATCTGAAGTCCTGGCAATTGGGCTTTCTTGTGACCCATAACCAAACCGCATATTCCACACTGTGCTCGAGGCAGAGTCTGTCCAGTGTTATAAATTGATTCCACTGCCAGAGTCACACAGCAGATGCATTGAGAGACCTTCACAGGACCTTGAAGGGACAAGTGGTGCTGCCGGGGCCATAAGGAGCGCACATGGTTCACATTTGAAGATGAAAGATTCGAGAGGTGCCAAAATCCGAGTTCTCCTACTTTAAAGTGTGGAAATAAATGCAGGGTGAGTGGAGCCTTTTTTAAAAAGCACGCAAGGTTATTGCCAAGACATCTGCACACGTATGGCACATGAGGAGTTAGTGCTTTCCCACACAGCTTAGATGATCTGGATACTATTTTGTATTTTTAATGAGGTAAAAGTTGATGTTTTTTTTTTTTTTCATACACTGGAGTCAACAATGTTTGCTTTGGTCTGGTTTGTATTCATAAAAGTTGCAGTAGCAGAAGCTGAACATAACCTTTATTCACACTTTTAGCCAGGCCTCACTATTTCAATTATTCATTACTTGAAGTTAAAACTGTTTTCCATCGCTTCCCACCACAGTTTTTAATTTCTGTATTCCAAATGATTAAATAATGATTAAATTATCAAACCATGCCATCTTTTACATGTTACTGTAAAAAGATTTAAACTTTATTTTATTCCTATGTGTCCTGTACCAGTGTCAAAATTTAACAGCAGGGCTTTTTAAGTTTTTGAATGTTTACAAAATGTAGAAGTTGGATTGAATTCAAAGCTGTCATGCTGCGTTATAAAGTCTTTGCTTTACTGGAAACCCTTCTGCACAGCCTTCGTTGACGTGGAGCAGGAGCTGAGGAAGAACACCGCCTCGTCTCCTCTCATTGAAGGACCATCAGGCATTATGGTGCTCACTGCCAACCACAAGAATCGTGTCTGATGGCTCCAAGTTGATGGCAGGACTGTGTACAGAGTCATCTCCCTTGTGCTCAGTTCCAAGAGCACTAAGCTGACAAACCATCGGAGACTACAGAGGAGATTGACAAGTTCTTGTGTCAGTCCTCTGTTTACCAAAAAGTCTACAGAGTGTGCAAAGCCTCAGAGACACAGGATGAGGAGGATGGAAAGCAGCAGCAGTCTGTCTCCTCCACAGAAACTGCTGAGAGTGTGACTGTCCTTCTACTCCTCATGCTGGCATGAGAAAATGTTGTACATATGTAAATAGTTTTGTTCATCATGGATGAAGAACATGGATCAGTGTTTTTGGTGCGTCTGGCACTGGTGCATCAAGCATCTTTCTTTAGTTCCTGGTGCTACATGTGTAGATAAATACATATTATTATCAGAATGTATATATTGATCTGAAGTTTTTGAACTTTTATTCTCTTTATCTGCCATTTTAACACGGGTCTGTGTTTTTGGTGTGTCTTGCACTTTTCTTTATTCACATGGAGCTCTCTTCTCATTGAAAAGATAAAAACACATTTGATGTTAATATTTACTCTATTGATCTCTTCTGAGTGCCTCATTGCTATACTTATTAACTGTTATTCTCCTTATCTGCCATTTGTTTTTTAGAGACTGAGACGGGAGGCTGGGATGAGACAAGGGGAGGAGGAGACAGGACAGACATTTAACTCATTTCAAAAAGTAAATACTCATTTACCCTTCCACTCGTGCCCCCTTGTGAAAAAAACAAAGCAAAACGGCCCTCGTGGATGCCCCCATATGGTAAATAAAAATGATAAAATGCCTTCTCGGTTTGAAAGGAAAGGGGCAAATTTTTCTAAGAGCATTCCCTTAGAGAAACAATTAAAATATTCATTTCCTGTGGTATTTGTAATTTGTGGTATTGTAATCTGAAATTAGGCTAAATGCTGCGGTACCGCCACTGATATTGACATACATACTCACTTCAAAAGGTAAATACTCATTTATTTTATATTCTTGTTAGAATCCCCATTAGCTCTTCAGTCGTTCTCAATTCTGAAGTTATTAACTGTTATTTTCTTTATCTGCCATTTGTCTTTTACAGCACAAGAAGGGGACTTAAGAAGAGACAAGAGGAGAGAGAGACTGGAGGCACAAGACAAGAGGAAAAGAAATGGGACGCCTTGCACTGGACATGTTATTTAAAAAAGAGAAAGTTTTATTCTAACATATTAGCAGAATTCTATATTTAAGAACTATTGTCTCCCCTTGTCTGTTATTTGTCTTTTTGAGAGAGGAGAAGAACGAGGAAGAAACAAGTCCAGACTACGACCGGATGAGAGAAGAGATGAGACAGCATGCTGTGAACGTACCCTTTCAATTCAAAAGGTAAATGTACGTCTATTCTGTGTTATTTTCAGAGGTTTTATATTGCTCAAGAGTTTTTCTTTATTTGATTGCTAAAGTTATGAACTGTCATTTCCACTTGCCTTCCATTTGTCTTTTGTGGGAGGAGATGAGACGAGACAGCACGCACTGTGAGCTCTCTCCTTCTAAAAAAAAAAAAAAATCATACATTTACTCTGTTTTTATTATCATATTTCCAGTCTCATTCCAAAGTGTGCAATAGAACCGCCAATTCACGAGTGGATACCGTGTCAGTGTCCTGTTTTGGCTCGCCTGGGTGTGAAAAGTACACAAGTGTATGAAAATGAAATACCAGCAGGAGGCAATAATGCCGGGAGCAAAAGACGACTGTAATATAAAGAGGGAGAAAGTCCACATAGGAGAAGAAGATGGAGTTGATGAGTTGGTCAAACACAGCACATAGACAGAGGAGATCAACGGAAGTAGTTCTGTTTTCCTAAACCAAGTAGGTTTGTTGCCTCAACTAAACCAAACTGACTCTCATCTGATATGTTTCTCAGCAGGCTTTAAATTGAAAGGCTAACTGGATGTTGCACATGTGTTATTGCTAACCTGACCACGGGATGAGAAAGTGTGTACTTTTCACACCTTGGTGACACTTTGTTGTAATACCAAACTTATATTGATCAATAGTTCTTCTGTTGACCTCAGTTGAAGTTAATATCCTCCTTTGTCTTTATACATCTATATTTATTCAGTTATATCATTATTAATAGTTCTTCTTTTTATGTCATGAAAATTATTAACTGTTATTTCCACCCATCTGGTATTTGTCTTTTAGTGAGAGGAGAGGGAATGACATGAGAGGGAAAGAATAAAAAGAGCAGGCGAGACAAGAGACAGCATGAACTATAAAGCCTCTCATTTAAAAAGATAAGTATACATTTCTATTTTATGTAATTTCTGAAGGTCTGAACTGTTATTCCCTCTTATCTGCCCTCATTATCTTCCCTCTTACCCTCTTATTTCAAAAGAGAAATTTGCATTCATTTGATGTGATATACTAATTAATCCTTCATGTGTTCACCATGCTGCTGAAGTTCTGAACTGTTATTCACTCTTGTCTGTCTTCATCTGTTCCCAGACGTGTCCTGCAGCAGCACTGCAGACACTTTGTTGTCCTGAACATCATGCTGTCTCATGACAGTCAGATCCGGCTGGACTCCACATCTCCACGTCTTTATTCTATTCTATTCCATTCACAAAGTCAAAAAGTTTGCAAAGTGTCACAGTTGAATTTGTTTGCATTGCATGTTTTAATCCCTTTAAATATAACAATAAGTCTTTTAAAAATAGTTTAATTTCAAAATCTTCTAACATATCCTGTCTGTGAAATGACATGATGAACATCCTTTATATTTGTGTCAAATGTGCTTTTTGTCTTTAATAAATCACCGTTCAAGTTACAGCGTCTGTTTGCACAGATTGGGAGAACAGCATTTTTAAATGGTTTCAGTGGGGAGTTTTGGTGCCAAATAAGAAATATTCTCTGAAGCAACAAGAAAAAATATGCTCACAGTTGTAAATTAGTTGACTCCAGGTGAATGCAAGGTGCTCTTTAAGTCACTGTGCTTACTTCAGGCACTCTCCCACAGAGCCAAGAATATAGTTTAAGAAGCCTTTATTAGTTAGGGCATGTTGAGGTTAAAAATCACAAATGAGCGCTGACCAATTTCAACCCACACCAGGTCTTCTTCAGGGTGTGAATGGAGAGTCAACCAGAGTGGAGCATTGTGATTCTGACCAGGTGGCCACATTTTATCAGCATATCGTCCAATAGACCTACAATGAGTAGGCTATGTGGAAAAACAGTTCATATTCACAATAATAGCCAAACCAGTATAGAAAAAATAAATACATAAATTAGGAAATTAACATCACCAACAACACTGAAAGGGTTAAACTGATTTACATAATAGGACATGGATACGCCAAAGCATCAAATTTAATAATCCAGTAGGTCTCTCTCTGAAGTAATTATTTTGAAACGATCGCTAGCTTTGCCTCTGAATAAGCTTGCCTCTTTTTGGGACTTTGGGAGTCTGAATATGTCTGTATGTCAGAGCTGTGTTTGGTTATGCAATAGGACAAGTTCTCTAAAGAATCACTGGTCTGGATTTACTTTGGCATTATACACCCCAAAATACATTCAGTCATTTACTGCAGATACATTTTTAAAGACCAGCATGTTTGTTTTGTTTGTTTTCTTTTCATTTTTTTTTCTTCAAAAATAAGAAAGAAATGCTGAGTCAAACATGCACAGCATCTTACCTTAATAGATAATACAACACTTGACTTGACCTTTAGATTGTTTGATATTATGAAGGAAATAATGAATGAATCATTCAATTTATCTAATGTGAAGTGATTATTTAAACATTTGATTGATTAAAAGCATTATATTTAAAGTAAAATATAAATAAATACCTTTTACCTGACTGATTTGGCATAATGACTAGACCAACCCCCATGTCCTCCATGCTTCTCCCTTTTTACTGGTACACCCCTACATCCCCAGCACTCAATCTAAACTTGTCTAGATGTGTAAGCCATCATCTCACCAAATTCAGGTCACCACACTTGGGCCATAGCTGGCCCAAATGTGGCTAAATATGCCAATTCTCTGTCTAAATTGGCCCACACACACACACACCCCTAAAACCTCGCCAAATCTGGTCACCATTATTGGGCCAGAGTTGGCTGACCTTTGATGGGCTGCTGCCAGCACTTGGCCACAACTAACTCTAACCCTAAGCTACCCAGGGTGTTATTAGCATAAAGGAAGTACTTGGATAATGGTGCAAGAATATGCCATCACTTTAGTTTGACTCTCCACTGTATTTAAAAAGTCGCTGTTTTTTCCCCACTATAGCCTATTACACTTAGCCTACAATCAGGGTTGTCTCTTGAGGCAAATTGTAATTTGTGATTCTGGACTAGGCCTGTATAAATAAACTTGACTTGACATGATGTGAGTGTCAATTATGATGTGTCCCTGTACAACCGCATTTGAGTTAGGTGGCATGTAGAAACACTGAACCTCCGAAGTACGGGCTAACAAAGTGCCCGTGAAGGCAGCATCAGACGTTGGTTGGTCTGTATCCTAGCAACCACAGTCACCAGCCCTCTGCGTCGTCTTGCTGGACGTTTAAAGTTTTTCTTAAGTTTTATTACCTTATAACTGAGTGATTTTCAGCCAAAAAAAGATGGACGTATCACTCGAGGCCAAAACCAAACCGCTCGCTAACTTGTCTTCATATAGTTACATCCCACCACGACGAAGGGAACCAAAAGAAATGTCATTCTTTAACAGAGACTCAAAGGTAATGTGTTGGAAGTATGTTAGAACTGTCTTTTAGGCTTTATGTTAGGCTGTCTGCTAACGTATTATTATTACAGACAGTTAAATGAAAATATTTAGATTCACTATGGTATGTGGGAATATCACAGCAGATAATATGTTCAAATGGTCACAGAGTATCTAACAGTTACATACTGCTAATATTTTTGAGAGGTGTGTTCTGGGTAGAGGAAGTCAGGAAATTTACACGAGTTACGCTAAAGCCATCTGTCTAATTTATGAAAGGAATGACAGGAATGTTCATGAAATGTAACGTTAGCTTGGATACAAACATGTCCCAATTCTAGACCTTTTTAACAGCGGCCATATTGATGTAATATAACATAGCAATAACACGCAGGTGTTACCAATGATACTTATTAAGACCCCGTTCCATTTAGTATAGCAGAGCCTTTTCAGTGAGCAAAAACGCCCAATAGCAGCACCTCTGACTCTCTGTAACCTGAATGCACCTCAGTTAGTATCATTGGTAACACATGGGTTTACTCTACTATTTAATGTCAGGGGAATTGATTAACAACAATTATCGGCTCAGTATCTGTCTCTTATACACATCTAGATGTGTATAAGAGACAGCCCAAGGCCAGCCGAAAAGTTTTGTCATGTTTGGGGAAAGTGGGCGTGGCTTGTTACAAGAAACATATTCAGCCTTTCACACTTCCAGTGCTCTTCCTATTACAATAAAGCAGCGATGAACGGGCTCTCGGTGCCTGAACGTGTCGGCATGCAGGCGATCCTGATTCACGATCAGCTTTATTCGCGTTCCAAGGGTTCGGCGAGAGCCGGGGATCGAGTTGCGCGGGGAGGCTTGGCCCCCGTTCATAACTGCTTGCAGTTCTAGTTTTTTTTATTTTTTTTATTTTTCCCCCAATAAAAGTGGTGCTGCAGGCTAAACCGTGCAAGGGAGGGTGGTGCAATTTGGAGGATTGGTTTAGACCCCTGCACGTACCTCAGATGC
>JAJHUR010140057.1:4471-16172 GCA_027495735.1 Lutjanus campechanus | reverse complement strand
CTCATTTTTATCTGCTACCTCAATACTGTATATCATCACAGTACCACATCATAGGATCAGTAAAATAATGCTTATTTTCCACAACAACAATTTGACAAGAATGGCAATAAGACACACGTCTTATGTCCGTTTTACATGCCAGTTTACACAATTGGAAAATGTCAGATCAAGTGGACAACTCTGATTTATCATGTTCAGGACTACCAGGGGCACGGGCGAGCTGTCCCAACTCTCACGAGAGTGTGCTGTTTAGACAGAGGCAGGTCTTGAACAAAGTTAATTTTCTCCTGATGTGTCCGCCTGAAAATTTCCATTTTACAGTCGAAATGTTCAGAAGGGATGTGGCTTGTGAAAAATGAGTCCAAAATTGACTTCTGGGACTGTGGGGCGAAAGTATCAATCATAATCTGTGTTCACGTTCAATTTTCCCATTGGAGTCAATACAACCAAAGCTGCTGCTAGTCTCCTAAAAAGGCGTGGCCGTGCAGAAGCCCACGTGACATGTATACGGGAAACTGACTCGTCATGGGGGGTCTTGGTTTCTTAACTGTCTTTGGTACAAGTGGGTGGGCCCAGGCCCGTCAGGCCCACCCGTAACACCGCGCCTGGTGTGAAACCTCCTCCGTAACTTTGGTCCAACCAAAAGAAGCGGCCTCGGTCTGGATCAAATTTGACTGACGGTTCGGTTTGTTCTCAGTGTGAAAACATTTCTTTTGGATGGTTTGGACTTTCTGGACCAACAAGAACAGGAAGTTTGGTAGGATATCATCAGAACAGGGATAAAGGAAAAACAACACAACGCAAATAGATGTTTGTTTACTTTATAAAGAGTCAATTGAATAGAAATTCCAAAAAATCATGACCCAGTTACTCAAGATAATCCACAGAACTTTTTGTGAGCAGTTTTATGGAGGATCTACTTTCTTTCTGCTGAAGAATCTACTTGAACTACTTTATTTTCTAATCAGGAAAAAGTAGTTCCTACATGAAACGGCTCACAACAAGGTCTGTGGATTATCTTCAGTAACTGGGTCATGATTTTTGGAAACAGACACTGCTTTTGAATTTTTCAAATGTATTTTTTTCCTTGGTTCTTTGAGCACCGCCAGCCGAGTTCCATTTTCCCTTATATTAGAGAGAAGACAGACATCTCTACGGCCGATATCTGCAAAACTCTGCAACTCGCCCCAAAACTGTCTAGATGGATGAATAGCACTACAGGCTAGAGGAAAAATAAGCATTTTTGATACTGAGCTGAACAGTCTGTTTAAGTTAAGTATAAGTACTTCACAACTGTCCTCTTTTTAGTTACTTCTGAGTTACTTTAACAACATAGTTACTGACTTTCAGATGTGAAAGCACCTTTAGTTTCCTCCAGTCTCTCCTTCCTCTTTTGTCTCTGTGTTTAGAAATTAGATTCATAAAGCTATGGGGTGTGCACAATTCAGAGAAAAAAACTCTATTAAATCTATAAATATTTTATAATATTCTTGACTGTCTCTTATCTTCTTTAAGTAGCCCACTTAACCCTACTTTGATCGGTAATCAATAATCAACTTTAATCGCTAATAATACAGTTAACTTAATGTATAATAAAGGTTATAAAGGTAACGTTATTTCCTTTCACTTTAATGTTTGTTTGTAAAGTTTGTCTTGAGTCACATGCCGCACTTTTAATGAAATGTAACACCACTATTTTAAATTCTGTGTAATAACCCTTTTTAACAACACTGTAGTCAAATTTAGGCAATCAACAGACTTAATGACATGCATCACCCTTTTTTAACCCAAATAACACAAATTGCCAAATTCATCTTTTATAATTAAATACCTTTAGAAAAAGAAATGACCAGACATCACACTGGAATAACTTTTAAAGAGTAGTAACTTTTTACAGTAAGGATACGTTAAGAAAGTACAGTAATTGTCCCTTTAAATTGGCAACAACACAAATATAAGTTAGCTCAGACTCAAGTTTACACCAAATTTGAGTGGGCCCACTCTCAAAAAGCACACTCAAACACACACAAGCCGCCATATAAATTACGCATTTAAAAGTAAACCTCATTGCAGGCCTACGCTGCTTGGAAGTGGTGAGGACCAAAACTTAATGGTAGCTTGACTCAGAAAAGCAACAAAATAAAAGTGCGGTACGGTACCTTATTGAAGTGTCATGTATCCAAACTGCAGCTTTCACCAGTCTCTGGTCCTTTAGTGAAGAAAAGATGACAAGCAGGTGTCCAATGGAGCGTAGTCTCATCAGCTACCGCAGCCTTAGCAGCTTTTAACAGTCTCTCATCCTCCGGTGAAGAAAATGTGGCGGCAGGTGTCCAGAGATGGCGCGGTCACGGCAGCATTAAGTCCGATTAAAGTCCAAGCTTGGGCTTGTTAAGTTAGCTTTAAACACTGTCCAATACATCCTCAGGGTTTCCAGTTCAGAAACGATTAACTATAGAGCCTCTAGCACAGGCTGAGCTGGCTTTACTTTGGCTGAAAGTCCATTCACTTAGCTAATGAATGCTAACATAAACACGTGTCGGCTAACAAGCTCACAAATCTGTGTAGAGCCAATACACACACTCCCATGAACAACTGTGTGACAAAACTTCGAGTAGAAATATATCCAGCTGCTCATAGAAGCAATGTAGGATGAAGATAACGTTAGTCCAAAAGACACAAGCTACATACTTAAAGTGTCTGCACAAACTTCACAGGCAGTTTTTTATTGTGACTTCATCAGTCACGCTACCAGAACAACTCATGCAGTTCTTTCCTTTTCGCGCGCCCTCGGACATCCCCGTGGTCCGACACACCTGAACCAATAAGGGACCAGTATTACGCTTGTTTTACACACACTACTTCCTCTTGCTACCAGGAACTCTTCACAATAAAACATTTCAAAATAAAATAGCTGCATGTTGTAACTTATTTATTGAACTGTGCTTTTTTTTTACTTTTTGTGAAATAACTTTTAACCATATTTATGATGTAACTTTTAGCCCCTTTTTTATAGCTGCAAAGTGTTTTTAAACAAGTCACATATTCAACTTCATCTTAACATTACATTATAATGAACTGTTTTTTTGTTTTTTTTAAAAACATGGTTACATTTAGTATGATGCAGTCAATCATCTCAACACAAATTGTGCGTCAAACAGATTCACAAGTCATTCTTCTGTTTGTTTGTTTGTTTGTTTGTTTTTTGCAGCTTCTCAGGATGTGATGATTTCAATACAAGTCATTTTGAACAGAATTCTGGGACCTGTATTTTTAAAACACATTACCAGTAACCGGATTACAACTTTAAAAGACTACAGGTTACGTTACAGTTCCATTAACTATTAGAGCCGACATTTAGGGGACATTTATGAAGACAGGCTATAAATTGGACGTACAGCAGCAGATATCAGGGTCAGTTACAAAAACTTGAGGTTCATAGTCACTTTAAAAAAGGATCATGACAGTCAGAGCGCGCGCTGTGATGGGAGTTGCGAGAGGTGATGATGTCACTCTTGTTTTGCCCAGTTTGATCTCCACTCCTCTCCGCTAACACTCCTCTCTCTCGCAGCTTTTCCATCATCTGATATGGTGTTTCATTGATCTGTTTTCTCTCCTGCTTGTTTTGGCATCTCAACATGGAGTCAACAAGAAAAAGTCTCCAGGGGCAGCAGAGAATGGCTGGAGGTTGATCGCACACTTCAGTTACAAGTCCAGAAATCATATACATGTAATCAACCCGACCTACGGTTTCACACCACAGCAGTGACTTCCAGCTGTCAGGAAAAACATAGACATAAACATTCAGTTTGTATCTTATAGAGCTCCTCTGCTGATTGTTTTATATCCTTTCTGCTGCATATATTGTGTTCTTTTTTTTCACTCTTTTTTTAAAAATGTTTTTCCTGTAGTATTCTCTTGTTTATTTCATTTTGTGATACCGTACCCTGGAAAGCTCTGGTACTTTCAGCACAAATTTAAAAGTGCTATAAAAAATATTATTATACAACCAAACTTGATGCATTAAGAGTTAATTACATATACATACAAATATAGACCCAGGACTAAAAATTCTGGTGAAACGATGCAATTCACACAGTAGTTGTTAGTTGAATGCTTTATAAATGCACTGCCCCATAAAACCTCGAGCAGTGGTGGCAGGTTTATGCTCATTATTTACTTTAGTGAAAGTAACCACAACATACCACAATATAAAGTAGAAAAATGTTGACAAGTATTCACTGTGCATCATGCTGTTTTTCAGAGTATTATTTTATATAGATTATATTACTGGATTATACAATAATTATTGATGCATTATCACCAGAAGTGCCAGAATTCCATAACTACTAGAACGGCCATAATTCGACCTTTAATTCTCTCTTATCTTCCATGATAAATAACAGATGAAGAGATTAATGCATTCATTCTTAGTTTATCTTTCCAAAATGTCAGCTAAGTAAAGTTTAATTATTTATCTATCAATATGCAGCCATTTTTCTGTAGGATAATAACCATCAGTGATCTAATTTTTAGATTAATCTAGAATTGCTCATCGTGAGAAACTGTTAAATATATTTTATGAGATTATAAACTTTTTATTTTAACATTAATAATAACAAATTTCCACCTAGAACCATCACAAATAATAACTAAATCCCATGTGAAAAGGCTGGAAATGAGTACAAAACCAGGAAAGTTGGAAACATTGATATCTGTAAAAGGTAAAGATACTTTGTTTCAAAATTAAAAATTCAGTGAGTTATAGGTACTGAGACAAAAAGTGTTACAACCGTGCCTGATTTCCCCAACTTTGTGCAAAGTTATTGCACAAATACATTTGAATGACCACCTTGAGTTTTCTCTTGTTAAAGGGTGTAAGCTTGTAATATTGTTGATTTTTCTTTTAGGGACAGGGGCAAAAACTAAATGAATGAAGAAAAGTGATGAATAATATTAATTTATGCCAGAAATTTGCAAAAGTCCATGCCAGAGGGGCAAATTATTCTGTAGTCTTTCCTCAGAATTAAAAGTAAAAAGTTTTTTGAAGGATAGCACAAAAATGCTGTTGAAGTGTACTTATTATTTTGTTATTTTCGTTCTTTGAAAGTTCCCACAAAAACGCAAGATACTGATTTCAGAATCCTCCCTATTTTTGAGAACTAAAGGCTGGCAAGTATGGCGCACGTACTGATGAAAGAATGTGGTCACATGCGGTCTGAATGCGGGCTGAGTGATCAGATCTCCAGTGCATCCTTAATGCGCCTTGGTTGCATTCACACTTGTACTTCGAGCTGTCCGCTTGTGATCGGATCAGCCAGGTGTAAACAGCCTCCAATTGTTTGCAGCGTCTGCTTATGTAGTCTGGTCTGCCAATAAAAGCCCTCGTGTTCCTCCTGACATGTTCTAAATTGCCGCGGCCTGCCCCATCGAAATCCCAGCACTTTACTTTTTACATGGACAGATGATCTCTTGTAGTAAAAGTACAGCCGTTGTGACAATTATCACATGTAAGACAACAGAGACTGCATACCAATGAGCAGCTGCAGACAGCAGGCAGGCCAGAAGGTAATAACTGGACAAATGGATTTTTTTTGTCCAGCAGACTACTGTCAATAGTATTTAAATAAAGAAAAGCCTAATAAATTTCATTAGACAAAAGTGGGACATTAGTTGATTAGCACACCCTTGGCTTTGTTCAGTAGATGAAAACTCCAAATTAGAATAAATTAAAAGATTTTTTTCTCAGAAACACACTGATTAAATAGATTTTGAAATTCAAAATATCAGCAGCTGCGAGGAAATGCTGGGATTCTGAGGCATCATTAGTTGCCATAACAGACTCTGGGAGAGTCATTTTACAAACTGTATTAATAAATGAGCTCCTTATGAAGCGTAATAAAAGTTCAATTGGGAACTTTCATGCTCAGTCTCACTATAGATTTTACTTTCTGGCCTTCAACTCAATCAGGTGACTGAGGGGGTTCTCTCTTTCACCACATTTTTCCTCTGATTGAATGTTCACATCGAGGTGCATGTTGCTTGCAGGGGTGGAAGTAATTAATTACAAATACTCAAATTACTGTAATTAAGTAGTTTTTTGGGGTACTTGTACTTTGGAGTAGATTTTCAAGTCTGTACTTTTACTTGTACTTAAGTATTTATTACACCATGTAATCTACTTAGTTACTTTTAAAATAATAGTTGAGTACTGAGTACAATTTTAATTAATATCCAAACCTTTTATCTGCTTTTTTGTTGCCAATAAGGTGATCTGATCAAAATGAAATGAATCAATGGAAAACAGACCATACAGATGAAAAACAAAACAAAACAAAAAAAAGGATGTTAATGATTGATCTTTAATTGATTTTACATGAAGAATTTAAATGTTTTGATGGATATTTAATCAATAGTCATGCAAGTAACTGCACCTCATTTAACTTTGTTTTGTCTGGCAGAGACATGTGTTGAATAAGGAAATAAAAACTTAAAGTGAGAAAAAAAAAAAAGAATCAAGCAATCAAAATGAGGGGAAAACACCTGTTTTGTATCTTATCAATTATTAATGATTAATTGATTGTTAGTGTTTTAGCTATTAGTAAAGCAAAACACACAAAGTTTGTAACCCGTCTGGAGAGGTGACGGTGACATCATCCATTAAAAGTAACTAATATTTTAACAATGTAACAGTACTTGTACTTGAGTACAGATTTTCAGTACTCTTTCCACCACTGGTTGCTTGTAAACCTTTTCCTCCATCATTCTCTCTCTCTCTCTCTCTCTCTCTCTCTCTCTCTCTCTCTCTCTCTCTCTCTCTGTGTGTGTGTGTGTGTGTGTGTGAAATCGGTTCCTTTTCTCTGCAGCTGCCAGCTGTCATTTCAGTGTCTGATTGACACAAACCACCCACCTGCACTCCATTCACCTCCGTCAGGACCATGCTGTCCAATGGGTCCTCTCAGTAAGCTCATCAGGAATCACGCTCCGAGATGGATTTGGACCAGTATTCTGACCCGCTCTCATCCCAGATCGTCGAACACCAACGTATTTGTCGCGGCACCTTTGGCCACGTGGTTAACGCTGTGAAATGGTGACATGTTGGGCAGGTTTAGGCACCAAAACTACTAGTCGATCATGGTTTGGGTTAAAATAAAAATGAGTTATGAGTCTACTTACAGACAAGTGGCACATTTTGAAACATGAAACTTTTGCCCTGTAGAATTTCAGGACCATGCTGTCCAATGGGTCCTCTCAGTAAGCTCATCAGGAATCACGCTCCGAGATGGATTTGGACCAGTAAGAGGTGAAATAATCATGTGGTATGTAAATATGTCATTTACTGCAGCTGTGAGGTGCTGGAAAAGTGCTTGAATTTCACTTTGGAAAAGATGTATGAACCCTGAAATTGTGATTTTCGTCAACATGTGCAAATCCGATTTTAAAGACCTCAAAACAGACAAAGTCTTTGGGGACCCCCCTGTGATCTCTGGCCCCCACTGAAGGGGGACCTGCACCCCAGGTTGGGAACTAATGCCTTAAAACTAGAGCCTGAGCCCTAAAATCCATCGAATCCATCGACAAGACACTTATTTTGCTCAGCAACAGACTCTCTGTCACAGTACACAGCCACTGAGCCAGAGGACGACTGTCTGTCCAGTTTGAATGAAGTGTGTCTTGCAACGAGTTAATGTGCAATTAAGTGTGTTGTACTGAGAGACACTTGGATTCAGAAGGTGAAGAGTATTTCCCATCTGAACACTTTTTTTTATTGCACACTTGTGCAAATATATCTGCAATCACTGGTTGATGAGCTGACAGAGGCCAGTTGGAAATTTAAAGATACTGACCAATCCCACCTGCTCTTGAAATTTTTTTACAAATCATGTCCTTAAAAAAAGAAAAAAAAACTTTGAAAATTATTAATACCAACACTCTAATACTACTTATTCTTTGAAAATGTATATGTATGAAATATATGTAATTTATGAAATGTTTTAGTTTGTTTTAATCTTTTAAATTTCTAAACTTAAAGAGAATTCACAACTTCAAACCATCTAAAAATGTGTTAAAAGCTTTCAAAATCTGAAACTAACAACACCTGCTGATAACAGAGGTGTAAGAAATGTGTTATTATAATCATCTTTGTTTTAAAATGTTTTTTTTATGAAAATGTCGGCCCTTTAAAGTTGTGTCCCAGATTTCTGTCAGCTCCATCAGATTTGGACAAAAACATGATTTAATCAGGCATAAAAGGGTTAGCTATACCCTAAGGACCCCTGTCTCAAGCACTGGTAAACTTTCTATTTTTCCACAAATTCATTAAATAATATTGCTGTCAGATGTGTCTCAACCATAACATGTCGACTCTGTAGCCCTTCTTAATCAAAGCTTAATAAGAATTATGGTTAACTGAACTCAGACACTTTAAGCAATAAAATGGCTGCTCACTACGACTACGGTGTGAAATGAAGAAATGTAACATTTTGTCAACTCCTTCGGAATCCAAAATTTAATCAAAACCAAAAAGCAATCATGAGGAGGTTGGCCAGTTACAAGGTTTCATAGCCAAGAGTTTGATCTTTATAAAAAATATATATATATAAAATATATTTTCCAGCATAACTGAAGAGTGAAACTGGACCATATGTGCAATTTCAAAGTCCAGAATTGTGTCATTTGTACACAGATTGAAGAGAATGGGCTGCCTGATCACGGGCGACCGGATCTCAGCGTGACGACTGCCCCCATAAAATAGGGATGTCACGATCGGTTCTAATTGCCAAAGACTCCTCACATATCTCCTCAACTTTTCCTCGTGTGCACATTAAAATTAATTCATTTTTAATAGCTCTTTAAGCCCTTGCAATCAGTCTCCACTCATTTAAATTACTGTATTTAACTGTATTATTTTTAATACTGAGAAGAAGTTGTGTGTAGGAAGGAATGATGATGAGGAACAGCGCAGTAAAAAAAAAAAAAAGAAGATATTCCTCTGCTGATAAAAGCCTCTTTATGTACACATATGTTCTGCATCTTGCCTTTGTGTTTGTTTTCCCGTAGATAAAACCGATATTGTTAATAAAATATGAAATATATTGTCATATACTGACTGACCCGCACACATTTCTGTGCAGGAAAAATCTGTTTTCAAGTCTTCGCCCTCCCCCACAAACGTAACAATCAACTTCCAGATCAATTAGCATTCAGTATCAAATCTTACACAGTATGTACTAAGCCCGAGCTGCGTATTATTGAGGGGATAATTGTTGCCTTGCGGTGGTTTGAAGTTGCTCGCTGACTGACTGACTGACACTGATACATACACATACATGAACAGTAATTACTAACAAGCACATAAAGACACATAAAGAGTGAGTGACACTGATAATTAACACACATGCAACACATGCACTCCTCTTTCTTGTGCCTTTCAGAGGGGCCCGTGTTCACCCCAGTCAGAATAATCCATCTCCATCATGTCGACACAGCGCTCTGTCTCGGAGATTGTCACACTCACTAATTACTCTTTAAGATAATCAGCCTGTGTGGCTGGAGATGCAGCTCCCCTCCATGGCTCCGTCTTCTCGGGGAATGAGAGGTTTAATCTGTGGCGAGATCAGAGCTACTGGGAGCAGGAGGAGGAGGGATGGGAGGCGGATGGAGGGAGGCGGGTGGAAATGAGAAGGAATTTGGGCATCTTAACAAACTCTTAATTACGTTCTCTATCCTCTGCTGGTGGCAGGCGTAAATGGCGGTCCCCAGGGAGCCTCTGATCCACTTTCTGATCTGCAGAATTCACAGCCGAGCTGCTGATCAAAAAGATGGAGCGGCCTAGATGCTTCAAACACATGGGACCTTTTTCCAGCGTGGGACTCGTAGCTTGTCATTGAGCGGAAGTTTGAATTGTTGAAATTCATGCTCAAAAAAGGAAAAAATAAAGCTCAGCTCCCTTTAAAGACAGCGAAAGAAAGAGAATTTGAAGAGAAACAGGGAGTGTTCAATAGCAGCATGAATTGATAATGAGCACGCATGCAACGTGCTGAAGGCGTTTGTCCCATATAGGAGGCAGAATTCATTGGAGATGACCTCCACCCACATTCTTGCTATTCTAATATACCAGGCGCAGCTTTGATGTTGGCCATCAGCTGAATCCCTGGGGAGCCTCTGCTGGAATAAACCACAGCAGCGAGTGCGCCACAACGCACTCGCCAGCAGGAAGTCCCATCAGCCTGTCCCGGTGGCTCTCTGGGAGCTGCACGGGGTCAGGAGGCCAGCGAAAGCGGATCACGACACGTAGATGTACAGTACATCCTCTGACCACCAGTGCAGCACTCTGCAGCCTCTGTGGATGAGATTCATTTAAGAAATAAAAGGACAGAAAGAATATTATCTCTGTGAAAACATTTTTTTTTTATCTCCATGTTTGGGCTGTGACAATCCTTTTCTTTGGTGTCTTTCATTAAATGGCCATGAAAGAAACTAATTTGTGATTGTCTGGCAAGTGTTCATTAAGATTGCCATTGAGGAGTATTAACGCTTAATGATAACAAGAATAAACTGGAAATGTTGAAACTCAAAAATAAAACAAAATATTGAAAATAAACTTGAATTTTCAGGTACAAGAAAAAATGAATCAAAGGAGGAAGGTGCTTTTTAAGAAAATGTTGAATTTCTAGAATGAAGTGTCACAAATAATGTCGAGAATAACATTGAAATATTGAGAATAAAGTCAGAATGTTGAGAATAACACTGAACTATCTAGAATATAGCTGAGAATATAGTTAATTAAAATGTCGAGAATAACATGGAAATAAAGAGAATAAGGTCACAGCGTTGTCAAAACGTACAAAATAGATTTGAGATGTCAATAATGAAGTTGAAATATAATTGAAATGTAGGGAATAATGTTGGAAAGTTGAACTGAAATTATGTGAATAAAATGAGAATGTTGAGCATAAAGTTGAATTGTAGAGAATAACGCTGAAATGTTGAGAATAATGTTGAAATGTCGAGAATAACATTGAAATGTTGAGAACAAAGTCGAAACGTCAAGAATAAAGTCAAAATGTTGAGAATAACATTGAAATGTCAAGAATAACGTTGAAATATCGAGAATAACATTGAAGTGTCGACAATAACATTGAAATGTTGAGAATAACATTGAAATGTCAAGAATAACGTTGAAATATCGAGAATAACATTGAAGTGTCGACAATAACATTGAAATGTTGAGAACAAAGTCGAAACATCAAGAATAAAGTCAAAATGTTGAGAACAACGTTAAAATGTCGAGAATAACGTTAAAATGTCGAGAATAACGTTGAAATGTCGAGAATAACGTTGAAATATCAGAATAACGTTGAAATGTCGACAATAACATTGAAATGTTGAGAACAAAGTCGAAACGTCAAGAATAAAGTCAAAATGTTGAGAATAACATTGAAATGTCAAGAATAACGTTGAAATATCGAAAATAACATTGACATGTCAACAATAACATTGAAATGTTGAGAACAAAGTCGAAACGTCAAGAATAAAGTCAAAATGTTGAGAACAACATTAAAATGTCGAGAATAACGTTGAAATGTCGAGAATAACGTTGAAATATCAGAATAACATTGAAATGTCGACAATAACATTGAAATGTTGAGAATAACGTTGAAATGTTGAGAACAAAGTCGAAACGTCAAGAATAAAGTCAAAA
>JAJHUR010140055.1:0-13934 GCA_027495735.1 Lutjanus campechanus | reverse complement strand
TAAGAGACAGGTGTGTGTGTGTGTGTGTGCATGTGCCTGCGCGCGTGTGTGTGTATACATGTATATGTATGTAAAGGTCAAAAGGTCGTCTCCCCTCCGTCTCTTTTATTTTATTTATTTATTCATTTATTTCTCATTGCACATTAATAAACATTACTGTAAATATACCAGAATTATCCCAAAGGCTAGTTTTCATCCGTAGTCTCTGTCCAGATGTAAAGTTGAGAATTAAGAAACAAATCATAACAACAGTTCTAAAGGCATAATTATAGTTAAAGCTGAATACAGACCGTGTTAAGCAGAGAGCAGACATGGCAGAGTGATAAAAGCAGAGAAAGTCACAGTTCAAAAGACAAGAAGCAAATAGCAAAACAACCCACCACCACCACACACCACAGTCAGTGTGATGCCACAACTCGATGATAATCACGTTTAATATTTAACTCTATGAACACAGGGTCTGATAACGACCTGTTTTATTATTGTTTGTTGTTTATTAACGCATTGAGTAAATAAATAATTACTATAAACTGTCCACAGCAAACTGGTTACCAGCTGTGTAGCACAGTTCCTGTCCATCATGTCATGAGTGACATCAACCCTGTGAAACAGCCTCAACCTGCTTTTCTTTGCTCTCAAACTGAGTGATTCCACCATCGTCTCTTCCTTTCCCCTAACTTTACATTGCACAGTGACAATAACCCCCCTTCATAATGAAGACCTCTACTCTGGGGCATTGTTGGGTGTCGAAGCCAACATCCTCACATCTGGCGATACGAGACAATAGATCTGCCAACATGACAGTTCTTTTAATATTGTTTCTGCATCTCTCTCTGTCTGTCTCTCCAGGGGCCGACTGGGCCGGTAGGTGATACGGGTGTACCAGGACCTCAGGGGCCTCAGGGACCACAGGGACCCAGTGGACGCTCCATCATCGGACCCCCGGTATGACAAGACAGACAAACACAGACGATATATTCAGCTACAGTTTTTAAGAATGTATGATGGAGCACAATATCTAATATCAGGGTTTAATTTCCAAACATTTTTTTATAAAAACCAGTCCAATTATATTATTTAGTGTATTCCATCATGTTGTATTAATGATATTCATATAAACAGGAATAAAAGTATATTTTTTATCTGCAGGGGTCTCCTGGAGAGAGAGGACAGAAAGGTGACGTTGGACAACAAGGCGCACAGGTAAAAAATAAAAAAAGATGCAAACAGATTATGAATCTAAATCTTACATTTTGGGCTGTAATTATTGTTTAGTTAAGGTGAACATTTAATATTTAATGTTGGGATTATAGTGAAGTTTCTGTATGTTACAGAAACTGTTACAGTTTATTGTCAAAGATTGATTTTCCCCACATGGTCAATATGAGAGTCATACATGTGATTATTTCATATTTTATCTTGTAGGTACTCAATCATCAATCGAGTTATTATAAATGTCATCTGTTAATAAGACACTAAATGTCCATAGTTGCTTGTTGCTGCTTATTACACTTAACAAAATCAGATCCAAACAGCTACAAAACTTTTTAATATGATTGATTTTCATCTTGTTTTAGTTCATGGAGGCTGTGAGATGCTCAGTGGAACTGTTTAGTGTTTCTGTCAGATTATAGATACAAATGAATTAATGTTGTGTGACAGAACATCGGGCAGTGTGCTGTTTCAGAAAGGTCTGCGGCTTGAGAAGAGCCTCCCACAAGTAATTACTGCTCTACTGTAAATTATTGGGACTAATTTGACCTTTTAGAAGCAGATAGTTGTCAGAGTTTGAATAATGGTGCCATTTGCAAAAGGTTGATTTCTGTGTTTCAGATCTATTTCTATTAGCCGAGTTTGACACAACAACAAGATCCAAACTTACAGTGTTTGTACAACGTCGCAGTTTGTAACAGCAGAGTTAATTTTTTTTCTGTTTGTTGCCATGTTTGTCTTTATTAGAAAGAAATGCAACAAATGTCTCAAGCTGGAATCAAACCTGTAAACCTGTAAAAGATGTGCTGACTGCAAAACAATGTGTTTAAATTTTAAACAGACTCTAGTTGATTTTATTACTGACAAATATTAATTATTTCAACTGTTTTTATTGGAGTTTACATGTAATCTGTCCAAACCATGTGCATGTCTAACCAGAAAAATATTACAATCCAAACAACTGAAATAAATAAATAATAAAAAGAATCGGCATCATCAAGGGTAAGATCAGTAATAACAGTAACAACAGGAACAATTACACAAAAGAATGCAACAAAAGAATTAAATAAAAAGTTATGTAAATGTGAACAAAATGAAAGAAGAGGGGGGAGGGGGGGGCAGGGGGTGAGACTGACACAGTGAAGGTTGTTAAAATCATCAAGGCAGAGTTTTCACACCTCGTAGTTTGTTTTAACAGAGTCTTGACTCGACTACAGTATCTCAGCTCTTCTAGTTTAGTGACAGAGAGACTGAATGTGACCTGCTGTGACCTCTGACCTCTCTCAGGGAGCCGCAGGCAGAGCTGGAGCTCAGGGCAGAGACGGACCTCAAGGATCCAGAGTGAGTCACCTCATAAATATTACTGTCAATACTGTTAGTAACACTGACACCTGTGCTCATTCTAGAACTGCAGATACTGATATTATTAATACAGTAAATCTACGGAGACAAATACATTTAGATCATCTACTCTCCTCCACAGGGACTGCCAGGCAAAGACGGCCCACCAGGCAGACAGGGTCCTGCAGGGACTATTGTAAGTGATTTGACTTTGTTTAGCTGATGCTACAGTTCCAGGTGTTCTGTCTGTGTTGGCTGATTCAAGCTTCAAGCAAAAGGTGCCAGAGTCGATGACAGTGAACAGAAAATGAGAAATTGCAGACTGTTTTTTTGTTTTCTTCATTGTTTTTAACATCACACTGATCCAACTGGACCACAATCCTGCAGACCTCTCGCGTGTGTGCATGCATGCATCTGGTCCGGAGCTAATCTCAAATACTACTGCACAGATCAGCCTAATTTTTGTGCACATTCATGACCGTATGCTGAAGGAACTCTGTGATTCTAAATTTTTTTTTAAAAACCTGTCACTGTTTTCGTCCTGCTCTCATGAATGTGACTCAGAAATACCTCGACAGATTGTCTTCAAATTTGGCACAAACATCCACTGGGACTGTTCCTCCTCATGTGTCTCATGTGTCTGTGTCTCCTCAGGGGACTCCAGGAGCCCCAGGGGCCCCAGGTAACACAGGCCCTCCAGGAAAGCAGGGAGAACTGGGACCACCGGTGAGTGAAGATGATACAATAGAACTTCCTCTTCTCATTAACCCTTTTCAGACCCAGTCTGGGTTTTACACCTGCAACAGTGAAGACCTTGTTTTTATGTTTCCCATCACCTGTCGAACAAAAGCCGCCTCACTAATGTGGACAGGAGGCAGGAAGTTGTTTCAGTCGGGCTTAACAGAGTCTGTCAGACAAACAGAGAGTCTGTCAGCAGGATTAACAGCTTCATGTCTGGTCTCAAGGTTTGACACACACTCTGAAATGTGGGGCAGAGAGCAGTGATTCATGTTGACACCTGAGCTCAGGAGACCATTTTGGGGAAAAGAAAAAACTAAAAACTTTCCTTTGACAAAACTAATACCACACTGCTAAACAAAGAGAGGACGAGTGAAGAGGAAAAATCCCTGAATCCTCTTCTCTGTCAGAAGCAGTTAGTCCCATAATCCCTCTATGAATGTTTTTTGCAGGGTGAATGGTTAGAACTAATCTGAGTTTGTATCTGAAGCAGGGCTTTGGAAAAATGAATGCATCTTAGATGCATAGTGATTTTCTCTTTGCACTAAACTGCTTAATTAGATTTCTGAGGGCTCCCCGAGCACCAGCTGCCGACTGAATGTCTCACTGTGTTGTCGAATTTGCTGAAATGTAAATGAGAAAACTACTGAATCATCTGCTGCTTAACTTGAAGGGGCCTTGTAGCCTTCAGCATTGTTAAAATACACAGAAGTACAAGAGTTGTAGGTGTCTGAATGTCACAGAACCGCAGGTAAAGATTATGTTCAGGCGTCTCCAGAACAAGCCGGAAACACCACCACCCCCCGATCGTGTGGTCACGTCTAACCGAATACACACTGTGTGTATCATGCAGTGGTGGATGAAGAACTTAAATCCTTTATCATGAGCTAAACTTAAGTATTTATTGTGCAGTAAAATGGTCCTTGTCACTGTTTTACTCTTATACCTGATGTTTTTACTGCTGCACTACAATGAACTTTCATATTTTGGTCTATTTATCTATAGAAAAATCTCCCCGCTTCCTTTTAACTGGTTTACGACACACACCCCATAACTCACAACCACATGTATGTTTACTTCGTACTCACTGAACTCATGTCGCTTTCTATGATGTTTGTTTATTTTACTCTATTTGTCCCTTTTTTCCTTTTTTTTCCTTGTTTTGCTATATTTTCTGTTGTCTAATCTTGTTTGAGCTGTTTATCTTATTTGTCTTCGCTTGTTTTGTCATGTTTCTTTGCACAAAATAAAAAGGATTGCAGGTCTTGAGGTGAGAAATCAGCAGTACAGATTTCTGCAGATGTCGATTCCTGCTCCCGTTCACACGTGACCTCATACAGGAAATGTTCCTGAACATTTCAGGGACAGAGTGTGAAAAGGGGCAGACCAGTGTTTTCTATCTGTTGATGGTGCTGTGCTTTGGCATTTATTCCTGATTAAATGAAATGTTCGCAGACAGTAAATCACATTTTGACTCCACCACCACAGAAGAAATGAGATTCTGTGGGAGGTGAAACAAACTGCTGACAAATTACTTTGCATCGCCGTGAAAAAATGTTGTCAAGCATGTAATTGCAGATCCGTGGGTGGACTGCAAAGAGCCCTCCTTAACTAATTACCACACTATTGTCAATTGCAGGTCTTAATGTGAACTTACTGGAGGAAAATATAGTTCCGATTTTAGAAATGGCAGTTTGCATAAAGATTGTTTTTTAATGGCTCAAATGTAGCGTTTAACAGGTTTGTCAAGATAAAAGCTGAAATTTTAGACTATTTTTTTAAACCATCTGTTATGTGTTTGATGAAGGCGTAACATTTCTCTTTCTATTTTTAAAAAACACACCCAGGCTGCAGAACACTCAGCTAAAGGTTCCTGTGGCTTTATTCAGAGAAGAGGACTGTGAAATCAATTTGAATTGTTGTGTCTGTATGTCTGTATGTTTTTTGTTGGTTTATTTATTTTTACATGATAGATGTATCAGAGTTTCTCAGAAGTCATCAATCGTACCAAACGGCATGTCCAAACTGGACATTACAACATGATTCAGTGCTTCTACAATTTACTGCGGTCAAGAATGCTCACAGATTGTCAGCGTGCTCCAATAGGCTGAACAAAGAACTCAAATCACAAAGAAACAGGGTTTGAAATATCTGCCAACACTAAATAAAGGTCAATATTCTGTTTGCCAAGGAAATCTCAGACGACTATCCGCCAGACTGGCCCGTAAATATAATAAAAACTATGCTGAGAGTTTACGGGGCGTCGCTTCTGTCCTTTACTGTCTGTGTCAGAGTTTGACACACACGCAGGGACAGAGACATGGTGCATTCAGGTGCACTTCACAAACTCAGTAATCTACATCGTTTTGTTGAGCAGAGCTTGTGGGAACCAACAGGAACTTCATAATGAATTCAAGTAATGATGATGAATTTTATTTATATATAACTTGTATATAACTAACTGCCACATGGCAGTGGTTGTTTTTTCCTTTGTTTAAATACATAATCCTGCTCCTGTCATTACTTCCTTGTTCTGTCACTGCAGCATTTTTAATAATTAGATACTAAAGATCATCCCACTCAACCGTGATCTTGGACAACAGGTGTTATTAAGGATATCTGAATAAGTAAATAATGCTATGTGATAAATAAAAGGCTTCAAATAGACCCTTGTGGTCGCGACACTGCCTCCAGGGATCTGTGATCAGCCACAAAAATCCTGATTGGAGCAACCTTCACAAGAAAACAATAAGGAATGTAACATTCAAAGTCACTGTTCCTTCATTATAGAGATAACAAAATATTCCTGAGAGCCAAAATGAATCAAAGTGGGTCCAGAAAAAGCAGAAAAAACAGAGAGAGAAAGAATTCCCAGTGTGTAAAATGAAGGAGGTGAAGAAAGAACAGATCATGGTGGTCTCCTGTCTGCAGTTTTCATTGTTCAGCTTGAGTAATGTACCACGGTCCATAAAATGTGAACAGGTTGTGTCTGCAGTGTCAAGTCCTTCACAGGTTCGTGTTGCTGTTTCATCTTTTCGTTCTCTGTTGCAGGGTCCCGCTGGAGGCAAAGGGGAGAAAGGTGAACGAGTAAGTGGTTCTTCTCATTATAATCTGTGTGTGCAAAGAAGGAAATAATTAATCAATTTGAGCTTCTCTTTTACTCACCAGCACAATTTGATTCATTGATAACAGAACCTGTTTTCACTGCTTGAGAATGGTGAGCAGAGTGTGAAGGTTTCTTTTTACAGGGTCCTTTTTTTAAAGGTCTGCTCAGATAAAATTCAAAAAAATGGAAGCAAAAGTCAGATTCACTCAAAATGAGTCAGATGGAGAAGACGTGTCCACTTCAGTTATAATTTAAAGGGACACTTCACCCCCAAATCAAAAATACATAATTGTCCTCTTACCTGTAGCGCTATTTATCCGTCTAGATGGTTTTGGTGCAAGTTTCCATAGAGATGAAGACAATCGAGTTGAAGCACTGCAGGGTCTTTCTGTTGGTCTCATACAGGTGGATACTGGATACTTCAGGTATTTTCTGCTTATTCTTCAGGTGAAGGGCTTATTGCAAGTGAGAAGCAGTCTCAGTAAAAAATCAAAAGGGCAAGTCTCCTTCAAAAACACTCCAAGGTACACTGTAAGATTTGTATAGAATTAAAATACCTTTATTTTACACAGCAAAGAGAGTTCAAACGGACCAACGCGTCCAAAGTGATGTTTACCTTCTGTCAAATATAATGGAACCAAAAAATACGTCACAGCCGTGTCAGTTTAATGCAGGAATTACTTTCTTTCTGCAGCTCACAGAACCATCTGTTTCTACTACAAAGGAACTCGTTCCCACATGAAACTTATAACAACAAGGTCTGTGATTATGACTTCTGGAAAGAAACATTTCTTTTTTTGGTACTTTGAGCACTACAAGCTGAGTGTCATCTAGAGACATATCCGATACAGCTGATATCTCTGAAACTCTGCAACTGACAGAAACTATGAGATGGATAAAAAGCACTACAGGTAAGAGGAACAATAAAATAATAAATAAATTAATGTGCTGTAACATCAGCATCTGTTCTGTAAGTCAGGAAACTCTCTCACTGTCCGTTGTCTTAAAAAAATATATTTCAGGACATTACTGTCTGTCTCAGAGGTCGTCAGTTGGACCGTCAATAGAAATCAGTACTGAGGGTGTGCGAGTGTACAGAAAAGTAAAAACATTAACAGTAGCTCTGTTTGTGCGTCTCCAGGGTGACCTCCAGTCAACAGCATCCGTTCAGGCCATCGCCAGGCAGGTCTGTGAGCAGCTGATTCAGAGTGAGTAAAAACAGTCTCTCTGTCTCAGGAGGCCGATTAAGATGTAAGACTGGATTTTAGGATCAAGGTTAAAGTTGTGATATGTCGGATTTACAGGGATTTATTGGCAGAATGTGACAGAAATGGAATATAGTATTCATCAGTATGTTTGTAATCACCTGAAAACAGGAATTTTTGTGTTTTTGTTACCTTAGAATGAGCTTTTTAACAATTAATGGATTGTTAATTGACTATTAATTCATTGATTAATCGCTTTGATTCATTTTATTAAGAAAAAAAGTCCAAATTCACTAATTTCCGTTTCTTAAAAGTGAATATTTTCTGGTTTCTTTACTCCTCTCTGACAGTTTGGATTGTGGACAAAACAAGATATATTTTATGGACCAAACAACTAATCAATGAAAAGAGAAAACAGTTGACAGATCAATTGATTAATGTTTAAAATCAAAAGTCATATCAAATCAGGCTTTTTGTTGCAGCTCCAGTTCCACACGTCACCTCCATGATGGTTCCAGCCATGTTACCTGTAGGTTTGTATATTTGATCGTTTGATTCAGTCTCTGGAAATTGTGTTTTCAGGCCACATGGCACGCTACAGCACCATCCTGAACCAAGTACCCAGTCCACCAGTCTCCATCCGCACTGTGCCGGGACCCCCAGGAGAGCCCGGCAGACAGGGATCTCCGGGGGCCCAGGGAGAACAGGGACCTCCAGGAAGACCAGGCTTCCCAGGACAGAACGGACAGAACGGGCAGCCAGGAGAAAGAGGTGAAGACCGAGACGGCGTAAACAGGAGATACACACTGATTCTTAACCAGGCTAGCTGCACACACCTCTGAATGTCAGGCTGATTGACACCACAGCTGACTGATGGGCGGAGAATCACAGGTGGTGTCACATCCTGATACTGAGAGAGAAACCTCGTACAGGAATGTGATGTTTGAAAAGTTAGAGATGTGTTCCTGCAGTAGTCAGACAAGTGAACTTTTATCAAAACTGTCCTAACAAATTTAAAGAACGCATAAACATAAATCCACACTAAATGTTACGATTGAGATGCTACAGAAACACGTCTGCTGTGTCGACGTGTCTGTACTGACACAAATGTCCTTTTCTGCAACATGAAAAACTTAAAGCCTCAGAGAGTTTAAACATTGAGCCTCATGCTATGAGAAATGTTATACAACTATTTATTCATGTAATAATTGTGCATGTTTACTCTTAAAGATGATACGGTTACAGAGACAGATTCTTCAAAACCAGTTTGCTGCTGAGCAGACCAGATCAATCCACTGTACTCATCCACCATCCATTAAATAAACATCAAATAATATGTGATGTGTGTGTGTGTGTGTGTGTGTGTGTGTGTGTGTGTGTGTGTGTGTGTGTGTGTGTGTGTCCAGGTCAACCAGGAGAAAAGGGTGATAAAGGATCTCCAGGTGTTGGAGTCCAAGGCCCCAGAGGACCTTCAGGACCGCCCGGTAAATTAAACCACACTGAGCCGTATGGTTCCGTTCTACACAAGTTCTCAGTCTGGTCTTCCTGATCATTTTTTAAAATTCCTCGCCCCCTCTCCCAGGTCCCCAAGGGCAGGGCAGACCTGGCAGCCAGGGTCCCACAGGGCGGCCTGGAAATCCCGGAACCCCTGGTCGGCCCGGGGTCCCCGGACCCGTTGGTGCTGCTGGGCCTCCTGGCTACTGTGACCAGAACTCCTGTGTGGGCTACAATGTTGGAGGTACGTATGGTCCCTTAAATACAGAGAAACAGTTAATAAGACTAAACTTTGAATCAGTTTAACAATGTTGTTTTCTTATTAGTAAGGAGTCACTGAAGAATACTGAAGCAGAGACACCTGATGTACTGAATTAATCTTATTATCAACCCGTCACAGGGCTGCACGATATATTCTTTCTTACATTGCAGGGTGCGCAATGACAGATCAAAAAATAATATATATGTAAAAATATATGAGAAAATAGAAATATCTACACAAATACACAGTCCTAAAATAAAAAAAAATATATGTCAGAGTCATATACAGGAATAATAATATATATGAATACACCACAACACTGTACAAAAACATCAAAAATGCAAAGTAAAATAGAACAACTGGACAAACCTGTTTGTTGTTTGAGTTTAAGAATTTTACCATAAGTATAAATTTGATCATCACCTGGTGGGTGACAGGGGGGCGACCAGGTGGCTGTAGGAGGGGTGGGGTTTGTTAGAGGAGGATAGATTTTTAAAACCCCAAATTATGATATTTATACATGAACACATGAATAACACACTGCGTGTATTTGCTCAAGTTGTCATATTGTAATATATATTGCAGGGGGAAAAAAAGATATCCAAATTTCATTTTTTCCAGTATCGTGCAGCCCGACCCTTCACTGTGATTGCTGTGTAATTACAGCCACAGTGTGGAGGTTGTAATAAAAGAAACACAACCTTCAATTAAGAAAGAAACAGAGAGGAAATTAACCTTTTTTATATATAAAAGATCAGAAATGACCTATTTAGTCTCCATTTGCCTTCCTTCTATTGTATCTAATTATGACACGTATCATGTTAATTGTATAAATTTCTGACTTAAAACCCATCAGCTCCATTAAACATGTGGATACTGTAAAGTGTCTGAGTGAGCATGAAAGCTTTTCAGTGCGTCTTTTGGATTGAAGGTCATTAAGTGAACATGTTTAATTCATTCGGTTCCTTTTCATGTTGAAAAGCTGCCACTGAGTTAAACAGGCTGCATGTCACTGAAGTCATCCGACCCACACTCTGTGTATTTGAAGGTGAAACATGAAACACCTTGAAATACAAACACTGTCAGGATCCAGAGTTCAGCTTCAGCACCACAGTGTTCAGGCTGCAGGAGACATCAGGAGTCCAGCGCTGTGATGCTGAAATCTCAAATATCATTTAATGCTTTGAGCTTGTTTTTGGTGGAAGACGAGTGTAAACATCCAAACAACAAGGTGTGATGAATACACAGCAAGTTTGCCCTAAAGGTTGCTTGAAAGTCACCAAATTAAAGGGTCACTTCACCCAAATCATTACACAGAAAAAGATGTAAAAGTTTATCAGAACAAAAGTAAAAACATAAGATTGAATGAGAATGTTTTCTACTGAGGAAATTGTCCCAATAAAAATTGTCTGCGAGTTATCCAGAGTAAATGACCGTTGACAGTTGAGACCCAGTGAAATGGTAGTTAAGATTCTCTTCCTTTAGTTCACACAAAAATGAAAATTCAGTCCTTATCTACTCACTAACCCCTCCCTCAAAACACTGCTGGCATTTCACAGGAAAACAGTGTTGCAGAATCTCCCAAACAATGGAAGTGAATGGTGACCAGTTTTCCTGAACCTGTTTTCCTGTGAAACTCCAGCAGTGTTTTGTAGACTAAAAAAACTAAACCTGACCTTCAGCTGACTGAATTTTAATTTTCGGGTGAACTATCACTGTAGATGTGAAGTCCTTCCTGTGTCCATCATGAAACTAAACAGTCTGAGGCAAGAGACAAATATTTGTTTTGTTTCTGTTTGAACTGTGCCATGAATTAGACATATTACATTTGTCAACTCAAAGGATCATTTTTAAGAACGTCTCAGTTTGTCGTAGTTTGTCTTTTGTCTCGGACATCATAAAGAGTCACCAGAAGTGAAACATGCACAGACGCCACCGTCAGGTTCAAACCTCGGTTCAGGAGTCAGAGTTCGATGTGAAGTACAGTCAGCAAACGCGCACAGAGACTTCATTTTCTGCTCAGGACGCCATTACTCCATCATATCTTAGAGAAAATAGCTGTTTACTGCGATATTAACGTCAAGAATCTCATGTACATAACCTTTAATGTGACATTTCCAAGTGAATGCGTGGGCAGCGTATCATTTCAACAGGGATTTGATTGAATCGCTCAAAGGTGGGTGTGATTTATCAAGCACAAGTCTCTGGAGAAGCTGTGGAGGCCTCCACCCACACAGCTCTCACCTGTGAAGCTGGATGAGCAGGATGGAGGCTGAGGGAGAAATGAATTAATGAGAACTCAGCCACAATGGAAATATAATACAGATAATGTGTTTTTACCAGCTGACGTCCACACACACACGACTCTGACCCATCGTATCGTGTTGCTCCCTGCTTCAACTCACAAAAACAAGTGTAATTTTAAATCTCATTTGACTGGATTCATTTATTTTTTTACGCCTCCAAGTGCAGGATGAGTCACCAGAATAAAAACATGTTGCATATATGAAGAGAACAGAACAATTAACTCAGGAACATAAAATAAAAAACTGAAGTAGGTATTATTTTCATTTCACTGGGTTTTCAAGTGTCTTGTCTAATTTATTTAGCACATGTATTCGATTACATTCACCATAAACACGCCACAAAACCATCGGCACTAAGTAAGAAAATGTGTTTATTGTGAATTTGGTGAAGCAGCCCTTTAAGTTTTGTCTTCCTGCAGTGTTTGGTTGAAACTGCATGTTCTGCTGCACACGTCAGCCGATCATAATAAACCAAATCACTGACTGAATTCTGCATCTTAACATTTCATGACTGAGTTTTGTGAGTGTGGGTTTAATCAGTCGCTGGAAAGATGCTGCATGCTGGGTTTTCTTATACACACAGTGTTTCACCAGTAAATCACTTGTTCTTGAGAACTGGGACAAAACTGTATTTTTTTTAGGGGGGTTTGATTTAAATTATGCTGGAAAATATATTTTAAAAGATCAAACTTTTAGCTATTAAACCTTGTAATGGCCAAAACTCCAACGATTTTAATGTTTTATTAAATTCCATTTTCTTCAACTCCAACAGACACAAAATTATCTATAACACAAAGAACCGTGTAAACTCCTTTTATAAATCCTTATGAACAGATATTTAATGAATATAATAGAGAAAGAAAACTTCTCTGGGATGGAGTTGACTGGACTTTTTTGTTATCAAGTTGAAAACGTTAACAATTTAAAACTGATTATTCAATTTTTTAAGAGAACTGAGAGTTTATGTCACAGCAAAGTTTCTCAGAGTCTCTTCATGTTCATCAAAATACACATTTTTAAACCATAATTGTTATTTAGCTTTGATTTAGAAGGGCTACAGAGTTGAGATGTTATATTGAGACACATCTGATAGCAATATTATTTTATGAATTTGTTGAAAAATGGAAAGTTTACCTGTGTTTGAGCAGCATTTCCCGCCTTTTTTAAATCAGGAAGTGAGACAGGAGGCTTTAGGGTAAAACTAAACCTTTAAATCATCTGATGGAGTTGACGGAAATCTGGGACACAATTTTAAAGGGCCAACGTTCTCAGAAAAAATGTATTTTAAAACAATGATGATTATAATTGCACATTTTGTACCTATGTTATGTGCAGGCAGGCCCGCCGATAGGGGGGGACAAAAGGGTCTGCTGTCCCGGGCCCAGGGAGAGGGGGGCCCACAACTGGGCCCTCATTAAATTGTGGAATTGAAAAAATTGTCAGAATAGTCCTATTTGTGGAAAACTATTATTTCAATCACATTACAGTTTTTTATTTGTATTCTCCTAGTTGTCCTTGAGAAATAGTGATCGTGAACCCTCCCACCCCAAACACAAAAATGGTTTGGCCTAGATCAAGCTTTGATGTTGTTATTAATTTGAAGTTGAGAAGGCGCGCGCGTCTACAATCAAAATGTTAATGGCCATTAGCCACTTGCACAAAGCCTGACAAAACACGTTATCTTTGACAGAAACAGAGAGGAGGGAGAGCGAGCAGCAGTCAGGTGTCAGGAGTCAGGCTGCGGGTGACGGAGAAGAGAGAGGGGGGTTGTGTCACTCTGGACCGAGTCCGGAGCAGCAGAGTGAGGCTACCGGTGACCAGTGTTGGCAATAACGGCGTTAGAGCATAACGGCGTTACTTACGGCGTTATTTTTTTCAGTAATGAGTAATCTAATTAATTTCCCATCGTTGCAAACGCCGTTACCGTTACCGACAATTAAATGTGGTGCGTTAAACTAAAGCTATTCATTGAAGCCCTTGTCATCTGGCTCGGCTCTCAGCCACGTACAGGACCTGCACAGCTGTTTTTTTTTTCTTTGGTGAGGGACGAGGGAGGGACGCGACAACCGCATAAGTGATGATAATTGGCTAAGGTAGAGTAAGCTTTCAGCACTGAAACACACTGAAACTCTCTTCTCTCTCGCAACGGCGTGCCGTTTATTATTTTATTCACAATCAGCTGACACTACATGACGAACTGTCTGATCTATATCAGGCTCCTCGGTAACTGTTGTCATAGCTACCACACAAGCTTCACCCAGGGGCAGACC
>JAJHUR010140054.1:0-16985 GCA_027495735.1 Lutjanus campechanus | reverse complement strand
TTTTGGTGAAGGAAACATCATAGTTATTGGTGAGATTATGTCATCATTGGTTGCAATAGAAACAGATTTAGGTCTATTTTCGAACAAGGTTTCTTCAGGACAGGTAATTAAAACTGATAGATGTTTTGCCAGAAGACTTTTTGTATACAGTACCTACAGTACAAAGGAACACATGCAGAGCCTCTGCCTGCCTGCTTCTTGAAAGCCACCTTTTCAAGCAAAGCCTCTTAAAGTTAGTTCCAACTTTAATATTTCCTCTCCCCAGTATTTTTTACTTCATCTATGAAATGCATTCATTGGAGATTGAAGATAATGGATACTAAAGCTTAAGTCTTGTCAGTTTTGTTGAGTTGTGTGGAGAAAAAGTCATCACAATGTTTGAAGGATGATAAAAAAACAAAAGTTTTTTGCGATTGCTAACATGCTTTGGTCAAAACTGAAGTCACCATGTCAAAACCCTTCATATCATAAGCTAAACAAAAGCCTATGTGGTAGAGTTGGGGCGATATGTTAAAATTTTCCAACCAACCATCATCAGCCCATCGATCAGTGTTTGGTGATATCTTCATCCCTCCTTCCCACTTCCTCTCATCCTCTCGGGTTTCAGCTGGGAGATGTGAGCAAACAACGAATTCACTACATTACACATGCTGCATATGTTCACTATGGCCAGTAAACAACAACAACAACAAAAAAACTCACAAAGTATCTAGAAATTAAATATTCTCACACTTGTTTTCCCTTTCAAGAAGTGAAATTCAACCGTACACCAACCGTTTCTTTCTTTTGCCAAACCAAGACGAGCTTAATTGGCTCTTAACTCCACGGAAAACACACTTCATTCAAACTCGACAGATAAAACATGTAGAACTCACTAAAACCATCTTTGTTAGTCTGTCCACTCTTCCAGCGATCACCATCTCTGATTTGGTTGAATTAAATTCTTAATTCACCGCGTGAAAAGAGTGAAAAGAGTCTGACTCTGCAGGCTGTTTTCCTCTCACTCCTCACCCAGCTTAGAGTGAGTGGGAGTGTACTACGCCACTGGATGAGAGCACCGCGCTGAGCAGCAGCTATTACTCTGCAGACCATCATATTATCCAACAAGGCTGTTACAACTTGTGGTGTGGCACAAGGTTCAATTCTTGGCCCTTTATTATTTTTGATTTACATAAATGATCTTGCTGTTGTATCTAGCTCTATATCTCCTATTCTGTTTGCAGATGACACTAATCTTTTTCTTTCCCATAAGCACTTTAAAACCCTCATTACTGAAGCTAACTCTGGACTCCTTGCCTATTCAAAATGGTTTCAACTAAACAAATTGTCTTTAAATATAAAGAAAACAAATTATATAATTTTTGCTGGCAAGAAGAAATTTGATGATGCCAAAGTATTTATTGAAGGAAAGGAAATCCAGAGAGTATATTCCACTCGCTTCTTAGGGGTAATTGTTGATGAAAAATGCTCCTGGAAAGAATATTGATTTTGTGTCAAAAAAAATGTCTAAATCTGTGGGAATTAACAGAAAGGTTCATAAATTCCTCAATAGATCTGGTATATTAATCTTATATTATAGTCTTGTATATCCTTACCTAACTTACTGTAATATTGTATGGGCCAGCACCTATCCAACATACCTACATAAACTTCATTTAATTCAGAAACGTTTTGCTAGAATAGCCACTAATTCCAAGTCCTTAGTCACATCCGCCCCCTTATTTTCTAAATTGAAAATACTGTCGATATATAACATAAATATTGTGCAATTATGCACTTTTCTTTTCAAGGTACAGTACCAGGGTCACACACTTCCATATCATTTTCAACAATATTTCCATAAAAACTCAAACATTCATTCCAGAACTACTAGACAATCCATTCTCCTCCACATTCCACTCTGTCGTACCACCAGAGGCCAGTTCTCCATCAAATATAAAGGTGTTATCTTATGGAACAAATATATTCACTTGATAGACAGCTCTCCCTCCCTACCTGTCTATAAAAGGAAATTAAAAGAACATCTGTGCTTAATGGAATTGTGCTAATTTCTGCTGCCATTGTAATTTGACTCCTTTGATGAATTGCTTAATTATTAAGCTTGTTCATTGTTGTTTTTAATTTTGTACTATGTATGTATTATTATTTGTACTATTTTCATTAGTTTAACTAACACATTTTCATTTTTACTTATTTATTTGTATTATTTCTTTATTTTTTTATTTTTTATGGTGAGGTTCTCAATAAGCCCTCCCAGGGTTTCTTACCTCTCCAGCACTAATATTTATTTTATTTTATTAATTTCACTTCTATGTGAAATACACTGTGTGTATTGGTTTATAAAGTGCAAATCAATAAATCAAATCAAATCAAATCATTGACCTATCACATGCCAGCTCATGTTTCTGGTACATGACTGTGTAACATGAACGCCATCTTCAACCATGTGAACATACATATAAAATGATTGTGACATCAGATAAACAGATTTCAGTATCAAACAGCACAAACAGCTCAGCTAAAGCTGCTTCTCTTTCCTGTCAGTGAGGAGCTTCACCTGGTGGGTTTCACATCTGGAGGTTCACTGGGCCAACCAGCAGCCAGCAGGCGTCACCGGTGCAGTGATCCCTCACTGGCTTCCTGCAATGGGCAGTTAAATCCTGGCAGCTACACAAACAAACAAACAAACAAATAATAAAAAACTGGAAATGCATCTGTGATCTGTGCTTTTTTTAACATAATTTATGAGTGAAACCAAACCAGAGAGCAAAATGTTAATCTCAGTTTAATGAAGCCGGAACATTCAACATGTTCATGTGTCAGTCTGGGGTCAGTTTTAGTGTCGTCAGTCATTCCCAGCATGCTTTGAGGTGAAGCTGAAACAACAAACTGCTGTTGAGGAATAAACATCTTAGTGACACATCAAACTTCTTCTTCACCACCATCACCCAGCCTTTGTTTTCTCTCTGTTTTATTCTTCTTTAAATGTTTCAGTTTGATTATAGATTTAATTACAGACATTATTTATGTGTTTGTCTTTTGTTGTTGACTTTGAAGTATGTTAAAGGCCCTTCTACAGACAGACATTGGAAATGAGCTCAGGCTTTAAATGCTTTTTCTTACTTTCTGAAATGCGAAGTTGTTGGACTGATGAAAATACAAACAGCCAGTAGGAAATCTGTCCAATGTGTCCCCAGGGCACTCTCTGAAACTTGGTATTATACATTCTGCATTGCAGTGTTTCGTGTCCATTCTTCTTTAGGTTGTTGTAAGTGATTTATTAAACTCACCTTTGCCTTGATCCCAAAAATAAACGCCATGCTTTACACATGTTTTAATATTTAAATGAGTTCTATCTCACTGTAGATGAATTCATAACCACCATAACATTATACTGGAAAATACAACTAAATCAGGGCTGTGGAGGTAAATATAGTCATGGATTTAAAATAGATGAGTAAACTCTCTACCTCATTTCAAACAGGTGATAAACTGAATTAACCTTCCACTACACCCCTGAACTAAATGATATCCAACAACAAAAATATGCCAAAATGTCTCGTCTGTATTCTGATTACCCACAAACATCAAATGAACTGATCTCATAGTTGGTTGTAATGTTCCAGCTGGATGACTTCCAGTGGAGCACTTCTGTTCTTACTTTATTTAATTTGACAGAAATGTGAATGAAATGTAAAGAGACATATTTTATGTAGTCTTTATTTCATTAACAATAGCGAGTCTATTTGTTTTTTGTGTATTTTATTGTTGTCTTGTACTGTCTAGTATTTACTGTCTAGTAAACTGTATAGTATTGTTTAGTATGATTAGAGTCTAGATAAGAGAGGAGATTTGGATTCTGACATGATCTCTCACAGGGTAAACACTCCTGCAGCCTGTTTGTCTGAGCTCAGTTCAACCATAGACTGTATGTATAAAGAATTTAAAAATATGAAATATAAAGTACTACCTTTGTCAACACTATACTCCACATGCTATACACTATACACTATATGCACCTTTCACTTACACAAATATATGGAGATGTTTGGATATATGGACAGATATATGAGTATATATGGATATGCAGGATAACTGCACACAAGTTGTAATACACACATGGTGTGTAGCATTATAATGAAGAGAAAAAAGAATGTAAATTGTGTTGCATTGAAAAGGCTCCTTTAAGTAAAAATCACAAAATAATGACGATGATAATGATGTCATAAGAAAACATTGAAATATTTCCTCTCCTGCAGCTCCCTGCTGAGTTCAGACTTTAATGTTTCATTCATCTCTAAGAGGACAGTGTGTGTGTGTGTGTGTGTGTGTGAGTGTGTGTGTGTGTGTGTGTGTGTGTGTGTGTGTGTGTGTGTGTGTGTGTGTGTGTGTGTGTGAGTGAGGTCATTAATCCCTGCCAGCGTGTTCATGATGCTGATCTGCTGGAATTAGAAACTGTTAATCTGCTGCTGCCTGCCAGTCTGTGATCAGCACAGAAACAAACACTTGAAATAGAGAAAATCCTGAAACAATGAGGAGGAAATCTGACTCTGGATCTGTTTACGGCTCTCATTACTACTGAAACACCGCTGCCTCTCTCACTGTTTTCATCATGTTGTCATGTGCTGTCTGTGCTGCTCTGCGGTTCACCGCTGGCCTGTTTTCTCTGACTGTGGTGCAGAAACAATGTGTGGAGGAGAAATAAAGTGCAGTGAGCAGCTCCTCTTTAATCTGCAGCTCATTCAATCAATAAGAAGCAACTTCTCTAACCCGTCATTACCTTGTCACAACACCGAGGCTTTTATTTGATGGATGGCGAGCTAATAGCGCTGCTGCCGCACTTTAATTAAGGGCAGGGCCCGCAGCCAATCAGGAGGAGGCTGCGTGCTCAGACTCATTATTGGACGTGTGGGAGGCGTGATGTCACTGTGGTGTCATGATGTGGCATGTTGCCTGCACAGGTGTACGGCGGTGGGCACCATAATGTGGGTGTAACCACGGAAACACATTAATGCTGCATCATTATGGGCTCAGCTTGGTAATTGTGTCGTGTCGCAGACGGCGAGACGATGTAATCTGACCCTGCCCACCTCGCACCACACTGGGATCTCAAACTGGTACAAACTGGGAAGTGGGAGGAGCTTCCAGAATCATCAGGTAAAGGAGGATTTCACATTTTTTTAGTTGTAGGTTTAAAGGAAAATGTGGCTGTTTTGTATCATGTTTCGACAGAAAGGAGTGAAAGAGAAGGTAGGTTTGTGCACAGCGAGCACTGAGCAATGCTGTGGAGATGCAGAAAATCATTTTAGAAAATGCTGAAATGTTACAAAAAAGTTTTTACACCTCGCTGAAATGGAAAAGTTGCCACAAAGGGGGTGAAACGTGAAATGGACCTGAGATCTGTGAACAGTCAAAAGCCCAACAGTGAAAAACATGACGGTGTTTCTGAGAGTTTAATTTATTAACTCGAGGAACATTACAGTCTCCTCTATCAGGAGTTAAAGGGCCAAAAATATATAAATACAATAATAATTAAGTCATTAAATATTTAAATAAATGAATAAATAATAATTATATACATCACAGTGGTTAGCACTGCTGCCACACAGCAAGGAGGTCCTGAGTTCAACTCCCCGAGCTGGCAGGGCCTTTCTGTGTGGAGTCTGCATGTTCTCCTCGTGTCCACGTGGGTTCTCTCCGGGTACTCCGGCTTCCTCCCACAGTCCAAAGACATGCAGCATAACAGGTTAATTGGTGACTCTAAATTGCCCGCAGGTGTGAATGTGAGAGTGAGTGAGTGGGTGTCTGTCTCTGTGTGTCAGCGCTGTGATGAACCGGCGAACACGGTGTACCCCGCCTCTCACCCAATGTCAGCTGGGATAGGCTTTATGTATTTACAGTAAAAATTTTGGACACATCTTCTCATTTAACATTTTTTCTACATTTTACATCAACACAATTAAATATCAAATTATATATCAAACTGTGTTTTTGTTCCTTAAGAATCTAAAACATAAGAGACTCTCACACATAAAAACACGTAAAAATTAAAAAATTAAATCTTTTCTCAAAACTTTTCTCAAAATTCTGTGAATATTTGCAACACATTTTGCTGGATGATACAAAACAAAAGTAGAGACCAAAACAAAAAAAATGAGTATAAACTCGTTTATAAAATTTAAAACAGGATTCATCTATTTATTGTTTGTTTTCTCAAAAGCAGAATGTACAGAATCCATCATGTCTGCTTCTTCATTCTATTTTAAAAAAACACCAGTTTGACCAAAAACACCAGAAGCAGAACAGAGACTGAAACTGAGACTATAAAAACCAAACTGAAATTAAAAGAAAAATAAAACTTTGATGGTTTTATGACTCTCAGGATGATATGAGAGGACATACTGACGACAGGAGACGAGATTGAGGACAACAGGACTGGACAACAGAAATAGACAACAACTACATACGCAACCAACGAGTCAAATACAGACGAATATTTGAAACTAAACCTCACAGTTCAGCTCAGTTCAGTGTCTGTTCGTCTGTCCTGCACCGATTTCTGTCCTCATCTGTCTTTAGTAAATGAAGCTGTTGAAACGTTGGACCCATCTGTGTGCAGGGAGGACACTCAGCTCTAATCCCTCACATCCGTCACTGAAATTCGACTCTCACCATTAACTCACTCATATTTCTTACAGTGAAGATAGTCCTGCTGGCTTCATCGCCGACAGCTGCTATCGCCACGATTTATGTGATGGCTTTACCATTAACCTTCTCCTCCCAGGCATCAACGCTCCTGTTAGGAGAAGTTTACAGTTCACAGGTCACCTTAACAGATTATACAGAAATTAAGCAACGTGCATTTAACATCCATCCTTATCTAAGCTGTAAATTCAGTGGAGACACGAAGGTGTGGAAGAGAGTCTGGAAGCTGCTGCTGAGAAATGTCAAACCTCAGAGTGAACTCCTGAAAAACATTTCCTTAAGACTGAATCACAACTGAACCACCACTGAGCCAAACCGAGCCACAACTATGTAAAAGACAAACCAAAGGAACATGACAAAAACAACAAAAAAGACTTAACAAGGTGTCAAAAGATGTAAAAAGACGTAAACAACAAAAACTCTGTAAAAGACATAAAATGTAATAAGACATAAATGCTATAACAAGACAAAAATGACATGAGACAAAATATAAAAGATGTAAGAAGATGAAAATTATGTAAAAGACAAAGCAGACAGAGAAGGAGACTCTGTGGTGGACAACCTTTTACTTTTATACTTTGAGGACATTTCAGAGCCTGACATTTTTCACTTTTAGTGCAGTAAACAAGTTGAATCAGTACTTCTACTTTTACTCGAGTATCTGTACTTCTACTGCAGCACAGACTCAGAGGACTCGTTGACTCCTGTGTTCTTTTCTGGTTTAAATGTTAAAAAGAACATTAAAGCTGTAAGCAGCTTTGAACAGGCCCTCACCAGTCGGCGTGCATGCAGCCTCGGCTTCGTGGCCGTATTTGTCCTGGTCAAAATTGCGATGAATTGTCACAGCTGTCAGACACTGTTGGAAGGAATTCAGTGTCACATCCTCTCCGCTCCACTAAGTGGCGCTATGAGTATGACTCCTCATTTTCATGAAGATGTGGGACTTTTATCATACAAGTGAAGTTTGGAGCAGATTTGACCATTTAATCCCATGTTATAGCAATTGCGTGTTTCATGGCGAGACATCAAAATTTGACAGCACGCCACAGGCACGCACTTCATCAACAGTGAAATATTTTAATAGCCTTTGACTGCATAGTAGTCTACATGGTACACAGTGATTTGAAGCCACTCTGATTAATCATGTAGGAGGAGTTTGTTAACGTACAACATGTGGAAAACAGCAAAAATGACCATGAAATTCAAAATGGCCGCCTTCCTGTTGGGTTTAGGCTATAGGTTCCCCACAGTCTTTTTTGTGCATCTGGGCATGATCTATGTATGTACCGATTTTCATGCATGTCAGTGAAATGTGCTGGTAATGGTGGTGTTTTGGAGTCGTGGTCAAGTCATTTAGCCACGCCCATCATTAAAAAACACGACACATAAATTTAATCAAGACTGATGTGTGCTAAATTTGGTGAGTTTTTGAGCATGTTTAAGCCTCCAGAAATGCAAATAATGTTTTGAGTAATCTGAGCGAAAACAATAAGGTCCTTGCACCAGAGGTGCTCGTGCCCTAAAAAGGCAGATTTGGGTGTAGAGGTAAGTGAGAACGTTCTGCTGTGGCCTTAGAACAGAATGAGAACCAGATGGTGGGACCTTTGCCTGTTTATAACTGATAAGTCAAACACATAACTATGAAAAATGAACATCAGTTTTATTTCTAACGTTTCAGAACACAAGAGTCTGTTTTGATCAGCTCACAGAGTCTCTGGTGAAAACTTGTCACCTGGTGTGACAGAACTGTGAAGCCTGTGAGAGGAACTACCAGGGATTTTTATTTCCAGTTTAATTTACAGTTCACAGTTGATTTATGGCACATTTACATTGTTATATTTAAAAGATACTCTATATATGGAGAGCAGCAGTGAATCAGCACAAAGACTAAACTCTTAAGAAGCAGGAAGTGGTTTCACTGACTTCCTCTTTCAGGTTTGGCCACAGAAGAAGAGACGAGAGAGTGAGATACATGATGGACACACAGGAGAGAGGACGACGGCATCCTGAAGACCAGAAAATAACAACAAACCTTGCAGAGTCATGATTGGCAGACATGGACATTGAATCCTCTTACAGACCTTGTGGCTGCTCGTCATCACTGCGTCTGCACAATCATACACAAACACTGAGCTCAGATCAGCTAGAGTTATATAAGAGTTCATATAGTGTAAATCTGCTCACTTCTCAGAAGGAGCTTAAAAAACCTCCAGTCAGCATGAGAAGCAGTTCAAACAAAGATCAAACTGATCCAGAGGCTTGAAGGTCACAGAACACAAAGAACCTCCAACAGTTAATTTAAAACCAAACCTCCAAACTCTTCCATCTTCTCTTTTACTGGTCAACACATCTAATATGTTCCTGAGCTTTATTGTCACATCCCACACTGAAGTTTAAAACGTATTTTAAGGAAGCTTCATAGCAGAGTTTGTCGTAGGCAACTGGACTTGATAGAGTTCTTGAAGACGTTTCTCATCCAAGAAGCTTCTTCAGTTCTGACTGACTGGATTAGGAGTTCAGGTATTAAACCTCTGTGTGGTCGTTAACACCTAGAGGGGGCATGTGTCTCAATTGCCCCCCTTCCATTGTGTGGACCTTGGGTTTCACCTGGGGGGGGGAGGTGTTGAACGAGGGTCATTAAGGGCCTTGCCACCATGTTTCTGTCTGTAAAAACCTTCATTGAACTGGAAATATGTGGTATTCAAACAGAGGTCCAGCAGGGCACAAATGTGGTCCGTGGTGAGGTTGGTTCTGTTGGATAGGTTCTTGTCCTGCAGCAGTCATTTCCTTACCGTTGCAACTGCTTCTGTGGTAGGAATAGATGTGAACAGCGAGGTAACATCATAGGACACCATGGTTTCCTCCGGGTCCAGTTTTATTTCCCTGATTTTGTTGGCAAAATCCTGTGAGTTCTTGATGTGGTGTGGAGTGTTTCCAACCAAAGGGGCCAAAATCGTGGCCAGGTGTTTAGCAATGTTATAAGTGACCGAGTTAATGCTACTGATGATGGGTCTGAGTGGGGCTCCTTCTTTGTGGATCTTGGGAAGCCCATAGATGCGGGGAATAGCTTCTCCCAGGTATAGGCGGTAGTATAGCTGTCTGTCGATGGCCTGATCCTTCTTCAGTTGTTGCAAACAGCAGACTACCTTCTTCTTGTAGCTGCTGGTAGGATCTTGCCTGAGTGTTTCATATGTGGCTGTGTCACCGAGCAGACGGTTCACCTTGGAATGGTAGTCTGTTGTGTTGAGCACCACTGTGCATCTTCCTTTGTCGGCCGGGAGAATAGTGATGTCCCGGTCTCTTTGGAGAGATGTCAGAGCCTTCCTTTCTTGGATGGTCAGATTGGAAGGGGGTGCCTTTGCGCTGGTGAGGGCAGCTGAGACCTTTAATCTGAGCTGCTCAGCCTCAGAGATGGAAAGCTGGTTGTTCCTGATGGCTGATTCAGTTGCTGTTATGAGGTCTACCACCGGTACTTGTTCTGGTGTTACTGCAAAGTTGAGTCCTTTGGCCAGAACATCCTTCTCAGGTTGTGTGAGGGTCCTGTCTGACAAGTTTTTAACCCATTTTTCATTAGTGTCCGGTTGTGCTGTGTTATTGTCCTTCCTCCTCCAAGTCAGTTCTTTTGTTCTGTAAGAACTGTTCACCCGTGAGAGGAGTGTCTGACATTTGTGTTGCTGGCGTTCTTTACTCTTGAGATGCTGTGATGCCTGGGGCTTTTTCCACAAACTTGGTGACCTCCACAAGAACTTCACTGGGAAGAAGTGATGTAAGATCCTCAAGAATCTGGTCAAGCTTCACCGTGAGGGCATCAATGGCAAAATGGACCTGTCTCACTCTTTCATTAAATAGTTGAGTTTGCGCCTTCTGTAAGATTACCTCTGCTCTGTTTCCTTTCACAGAAGAGCCGAGGCGTAGGCTGTTGGGATTTACCCTTTCTTGCCGGCATCTTAAATTGAAGCGCAGATGGTTCCTATGGTCCGCTAGTTTTCTGGAAGTCTTCTCATACTCCCGCACCAGTCGAAGCTTTAAGGAAGCTTGTTAGCATATAATTCATATTATTATAACTTCCACCAACAGTCTCTCCTGATGGAGCTGCAAAGTGGGAGGAAGGTGATATTTTGGAAAATTTCATCCGTATGAGTGAGTCCATTGTGTTGGAGGAGAGCGTGTTGTGTTTAAGTGTTTCAAAAGTAGGGGGGTGGGGGGTGTCAGGTTTTAATCACTTCATTGTGGTGCATGTAATTGCTGCTGTAGTCAGTATTTGTAAAAGTTATACTATATATATATATATATATATATATATATATTGCTCTTCCATCAATGCTGAGCGCTGTCAGACCCAGTAGTGCTATCCTCAAATCTTTTCTAAGATTTTAATTAAATACTATTTTTATTTTAAAATATTTAATCAAACCCTAGCCCTGTTTAAAATCCTTACTTGTGGTTTGATTTATGCTTTTGCAATTTGCATTATACAGCTTTTCTAATGATGAGATTTTAATTCCAAGATATTTAACGCCATCTTTTGTCCATTTGAACCCTCTCTGGAGCTTGAATGTTTTACCAGATACACTATATTGACAAAAGTATCAGGGCCCTCCTCCAAATAATTGAATTCAGGTGTTCCAATCATTTCCATGGCCACAGGTGTATAAAATCAAGCACCTCGGCCTGCAGACTGCTTCTACAAACATTTGTGAAAGAATGTGTCCCTCTCATGCTCTGTGCAATAAGTCCATACTAAATATTCCACAGTCAACTGTTAATGGTATTATAACAAAGTGGAAGTGATTGGGAACAACAGCAACTCAAAAAAAGAAGCGATCCGCACACCAAACGAGCTCCTGTATGCAATTTTATTAGCGTGACGTTTCGAGCACAATGCTCTTCCTCAGACTGCTAATCATTAGAGTGGAGTCGCCATCTTAAATACCCACAATGCAAGAATTACACCACGTGATACATTTCCTATAGCAGGTAAATACTTCTGCTTTAACAAGGATAAAGTATTCGGGGAATGTATGCGATCATGTATAGAGAAAATATACATATAGAGGTAAATACATAGAAAAATATCTACAAAATATGTGGACAAAAACCATATAAAGAGTATTTGTATATACATATAGAGCTGCAATATCCCACCGCATAGAGGTCAGGAGATAACGTATATGGGCCAGGTTATTGCAGCTCTACATTAATATGATCAAGTCCAAAAACATGTTGCATATCCACCATTCCTTCAGAAGAAAATGACAGCCACAATATAACAGTATATAAACATACACATACATATATCCATCGTATAAATGACATAATATATACACACAATATTTACAAAAATATGTGTACCTCTAATAGATAAGTACTCCATAATAGGACTCAGGCAATAAGGTAATCATACTGTACTACCTACAAGAGGCGCCTCTAACTAACTAAGCGTCTCGGGGCGGAGGTTTAGCTCGGTTGGTAGAGCATCCGTCCCATGTACTGAGGCTGTTGGTCCTCTGCAGCGGCCGCTGGTTCGACTCCCGCCCTCGGCCCTTTGCTGCGTGTCATCCTCTCTCTCTCTCTGCCCCATTTCCTGTCTACTCTTCAACTGTCCTATCTAATAAAGGCACAAAATGGCCCAAAAAATAACTTTAAAAAAAAAAAAAAAACTAACTAAGCGTCTCAATCCTGTCAGAACAACAGCAACTCAGCCATGAAGTGGTCGGCCACATAAAATCACAGAGCGGTGTCAGAACATGCTGAGGCGCACAGTGCGCAGAAGTCGCCAACTTTCTGCAGAGTCAACAGCTACAGACCTCCAAACTTCATGTGGCCTTCAGATTAGCTCAGGAACAGTGTGTAGAGAGCTTCATGATTGGGTTTCCATGGCCGAGCAGCTGCATCCAAACCTTACATCACCAAGTGCAATGCAGAGCGTCGGCTGCAGTGATGTAAAGCACGCCGCCACTGCACTCTGGAGCAGTGGAGACGTGTTCTCTGGAGTGACGAATCATGCTGTCTGGCATGGGATGGAAAGTTAATGTGCATGTAAAGGCAGATGTCCTGATACTTTTGGCAATATAGGGTATGTGTGTTTCTATATAAAGATGTGTTTTTGCCTTTGTCTTTACCATCCTTCTTTCATAACTTCTTCAAATTAAATTTTGAATTTAATTTAATTGAATTAATTTGAACCAGATAAAACAGGATGGAGGTGAAGGTGCAGATTAGGGCGTCCTCATTTAGGATATCTGAACCAATCAGCTGTTCTCTCACTCAATCCTTCACATCTCCTCCGTGACGATGTGCTGTGAGCTCTGACAGCTGGGCTCTTTGATGTTGCTATGGTTACAGGTTGTGTAGCCAATTAATTTTGAACAGTGAGCTACGTGTGTGTTAAAATGGTGCCGACCAATCAGAACAGAGTATTCAGTCAGTCCAGGTTGTCACCTGTACTAACACCTGAAATTCTCTGCAGGTGAGTGACTGTGACACAAATGTCACATCAAATATCTTGTTCACAAAATCAAACCCGCAGTCCTGCTCCTCAGAAGATGAACTCTGCTTTAATAGTAATAATAATACTGTTATTAATCACTATTATTACTAATAATATTTTGAGTTAATATTATGACGATGACTTTAACATCTTGTTAAAAATCCTCCCTGGCTCTCTCATGAGGAAGTGACTCTGATATGTTGTGTTTGTTGTTTTGGTCTCCTGACTGAGCTCCCACTCGCTCAGGAACCCCGTGGACATCCCCTGTCTTTGTTGTCATGGCGACTGGCTGTCTGTCACCAGTAGGTGGGTGGGGACTGTCCTATGATGGACACATGAGAGCTGGTGTGAATGTTGCTGTCGGTGTTTGTTTAAAGTGACGACCTTTGAACTTTAATGAAACCAGACAGGATGTTTTATTATAGAATTATAATTAAATGACCTTTAAAGATCAAAATAAATCATTTCTGCTCTTTTTTCTTTATTTTGGTCTTCGTTTTTTTTTTCGTTCCCTCTTTTGTCAGTTTTGTTTCCTTCTGTGTGCTCTGATGGATTCTTTAATTAGCTCTTCTTCATTTCTCTGTAAATGATGTTTGACACACTGATGTGTCCATCCAGCCACAACATGACACCAACACAACTGAAGATTTTAGTTGGTTTAAAGTCTGTTCTTAGTCGTTGGTTTTGTTTTTATTATTCCAGATTTACTCAGTGGAACTCTGAATTAGTTTTAATTTCAGTCATAATTTTCTCAGATAATTTCATCATATTGTAATAAAGGATTTTGCTGAAGGATATCTCTTCTGGCAGAGGAGAATTTTCATGTCTTTTCTTTTACTGTTTGTCTCGTCTTTACAGAGAGCTGAAGTCAACCCCCTCCCACCAAAAACATGGATTGTAGTCAACAGTGGGACACAAATAATGTTTGAATTGTGCCATTAATCACCCAGATTATGAAACAAACATCATAAGTATCATTTGTGGCACAGTTCACACAGAATTTTAAAAAGACACTCTTCGTATCTCTTTTGTCCCACGTGACTGAAGCTTTTTATTCGTCAGGGAGTATTGAACAGAACAATTTGCTGTAATTTTTGTTGTCTTTTATGTTGTTGTTACAGTTTAGCCATACAAAATACATCAACCAAAACTTATTTTCAGAATCTTTGTTCTAAATTTTACACTGGTTTTAAAGGTCAGAAGCTGGAGGTCTGTTTGTTTCAGTCTCTTTTTTGTTTGTCAAGTTGTGTTTATTATTTAATGTATTAATAGTTCTGATCATTTGAAAGATGATTTAATACTTTAACACATCAGTGTCATGAATGCTTTCTGACTTGGATTAATGAAAACTCTGAGTTTGTTAAGTTCTGAATTTTCTGTTTCTTAAAGAGAGTTAACTTTACCTCTGGGTCAGTTACCATGGTAACTGATGCTCTCTGACACGTTGCTGTATTTCCTCATACATGTAGTCACACTACTGATTTACGGAGCATGTTAATCTGCAAAAAATGTACGTTTTTAGAAATAGAAATCCAGATTATTGGGGCGGAGGTTTAGCTCAGTTGGTAGAGCGGCCGTCCCATGTATGGAGCCTATCAGTCCTCTGCAGTGGCCGCTGGTTCGACTCCCGCCTTCGGCCCTTTACTGCGTGTCATCCCCTCTCTCTTCACCCCCTTTCCTGTCTATCTTCAGCTATGCTATCGAATAAAGGCTTAAAAGCCCAAAAATATAACTTAAAAAAAGAAAAAAAAGAAATCCACATTATTAGGTTGTTACCCAAACACTTTAACATGAATGTATTTATGGTCGGTGTGTCCTCAGTGTCAGGACAAAGACGTCGGGACAGAGACATGAAGACAGAGATGTCAGGACAGAGACATGAAGACAGAGACATGAAGACAGAGATGGCAGGACAGAGACATGAAGACAGAGATGTCAGGACAGAGACATGAAGACAGAGACATGAAGACAGAGATGTCAGGACAAAGACGTCGGGACAGAGACATGAAGACAGAGACGTCAGGACAAAGACGTCGGGACACAGACATGAAGACAGAGATGTCAGGACAGAGACATGAAGACAGAGACGTCAGGACAGAGATATGAAGACAGAGATGTCAGGACAAAGACGTCGGGACAGAGACATGAAGACAGAGACGTCAGGACAGAGACATGAAGACAGAGACATGAAGACACAGATGTCAGGACAGAGACATGAAGACAGAGATGTCAGGACAAAGACGTCGGGACAGAGACATGAAGACAGAGATGTCAGGACAGAGACATAAAGACAGAGATGTCAGGACAGAGACATGAAGACAGAGATGTCAGGACAAAGACGTCGGGACAGAGACATGAAGACAGAGACATCAGGACAGAGACGTGAAGACAGAGACATGAAGACAGAGATGTCAGGACAGAGACATGAAGACAGAGATGTCAGGACAGAGACATGAAGACAGAGACGTCAGGACAAAGACGTCGGGACAGAGACATGAAGACAGAGATGTCAGGACAGAGACATGAAGACAGAGACATGAAGACAGAGACATGAAGACAGAGATGTCAGGACAAAGACGTCGGGACAGAGACATGAAGACAGAGATGTCAGGACAGAGACATGAAGACAGAGACGTCAGGACAGAGATGTCAGGACAGAGACATGAAGACAGAGATGTCAGGACAGAGACATGACGACAGAGATGTCAGGACAGAGACGTCAGGACAGAGATGTCAGGACAGAGACATGAAGACAGAGATGTCAGGACAGAGACGTCAGGACAGAGATGTCAGGACAGAGACTGACGACAGAGATGTCAGGACAGAGACGTCAGGACAGAGATGTCGGGACAGAGACATGAAGACAGAGAAGTCAGGACAGAGACATGAAGACAGAGACATGAAGACAGAGATGTCAGGACAGAGACATGAAGACAGAGATGTCAGGACAAAGACGTCGGGACAGAGACATGAAGACAGAGATGTCAGGACAGAGACATGAAGACAGAGATGTCAGGACAGAGACATGAAGACAGAGACATGAAGACAGAGATGTCAGGACAAAGACGTCAGGACAGAGACATGAAGACAGAGATGTCAGGACAAAGACGTCGGGACACAGACATGAAGACAGAGATGTCAGGACAGAGACATGAAGACAGAGACGTCAGGACAGAGACATGAAGACAGAGATGTCAGGACAGAGATGTCAGGACAAAGACATGAAGACAGAGACATGAAGACAGAGATGTCAGGACAGAGACATGAAGACAGAGACATGAAGACAGAGATGTCAGGACAGAGACATGAAGACAGAGACATGAAGACAGAGATGTCAGGACAGAGACATGAAGACAGAGACATGAAGACAGAGATGTCAGGACAGAGACATGAAGACAGAGATGTCAGGACAAAGACGTCGGGACAGAGACATGAAGACAGAGATGTCAGGACAGAGACATGAAGACAGAGATGTCAGGACAGAGACATGAAGACAGAGACATGAAGACAGAGATGTCAGGACAAAGACGTCAGGACAGAGACATGAAGACAGAGATGTCAGGACAAAGACGTCGGGACAGAGACATGAAGACAGAGATGTCAGGACAGAGACATGAAGACAGAGATGTCAGGACAGAGACATGAAGACAGAGATGTCAGGACAGAGATGTCAGGACAGAGACATGAAGACAGAGACATGAAGACAGAGATGTCAGGACAGAGACATGAAGACAGAGACATGAAGACAGAGACGTCAGGACAGAGACATGAAGACAGAGACATGAAGACA
>JAJHUR010140052.1:459-29704 GCA_027495735.1 Lutjanus campechanus | reverse complement strand
AAATTGTATCATTTACAAAATACTGTTGTTGTTTTTTCATGATAAAAAAAAATCCTATTGTGATAATGGTAATATTACAATATTATTTTTTTATTTATTTAATATTTAATCAGGTAAGTCCCATTGAGACAAAGTCTCATTTGCAAGAGAGACCTGATTTTACATCATCAGAAGCATAAAAACACAAATTTAAAACTTCCTGGACACAATTGCAATCAAGATAAAGGTCATAATAAATAAATACAGCAAATAAATGAATGTATTTAAAGAATTTAAGCACATAGGAGAAAAGACCACATAAAATTGTTGCGTGAACATAGATAAAAAATAAATAGGACCATAAAAATAAACAGAGAAGGTCATCATTTAGAAACAGTTATTAGTTATTATAAATTCATATTGTGATAATGGCAGTATTGCAGTGCAGGAGATAGTTCCATAAATGGAAGCAACTTCAGTAGTGTGGAAGTGGTTTGGTTGCAAATTATCAGATGTACAATAAACCACTGCAATCTGTGACAAGTGCAAGTAGACTGCAACAGTAAAAGCAGGCAACACAACACACTAATTTCACCACCTCAAACAGAAGTACCTGGTTGACTATAACCATATCGCCCAGCTAGCACCCCTAATGCTTAAAGAGACACTCAACTTTGATAAAGGCTTTAAGGAAACAGAAACATCAATATGGGTAGAATCCCTTTTTTGGCCACCTGCCACCATTCACTTGTGTTTTCTAAAATAATTTTGTCTGTCCGCTCCTGAATAAAATATTTGTCTTTAGCTGGTTAGCTTTGTTTGTTTGTTTTAAAACAATTCTTACTGGCAATATCTCAATGTGTGTGAGCTGTGCATGTTGTTTGTATTTGTGGTTTAGTGAGGGATGCTGGGACTCAGCAAACTAAAATAATGAGCTGAAAATGACTAAAAGCTGTGAAAAGCTGCAGTGTTGAGTGTTAATTCTGGGTGGATTTGGCAGTACTATCAAGCCTTTTATATTACACAAAGACATTTAAATCAAAACTATTGTTTATGAGATCTTTTTTGTTAAATCTGCGCTTCTGAAACTCTCAAATAAAAGTTAAATCGGTTCCAGTTCATGTCAGTATTTTTGATAAGGGTTCTGTTGTTAAACTTGACAGGTGCTTTGGCAGCTGGATATTTTCAGGAGAAGTTTGAGGCAGCTCTCAGGCCACTTCTGTCTCGGTGATGCCTGCATTTTCTGTGCTTTGAAGGTTTGTATGACCTGGCATTATTTCTAGTATTTCTGAATATTTCAAATTTCATTAGTCAGTTTCTCTATGATACAATATTTGATACAATTCAATGCTATAAATGGTCATAAATTATAATTTTGTCAGGAACAAAAGTCATTTGCAAATACTGTGCATTTTCAGGAGAGGAGGTAATCAGTGTTTTTCTTTTTCAGAGTATATTCAGCCAGTTTCAGCAGAGCAGAGAGCGTGTGCTCCCCTCTGACAGCCTGCGCAACGCCCTTGCTGAAACTTTTAAGGATGAGCAACGCTTCCAACTTGGCCTGATGGATGATGCTGCTGAGTGCTTTGTACGTTGACACTGTGCCTTTGGCTTTTAATCAAAGTAATATTCAGTGGAAGACCTCTCCACAGTAACTGTGTATTAAATAATGTTATGGTGCTTCCTCCTCTGTGACACTGAAGGTAAAAAGAAGCAGAGGCCACTGACAAAATGCCTTGGCTCGGTGTAATCGCCGGTTTTATCTACTGTATGTAAATTATGGATTTTGGCCTCCTGCTTTTTAGCATATTTAAGCCCTGTTAGGATTGTATTTTGGATTTAGTAGACTGAGCTTGCCTTTTGGCTGAGTTTTGTGTGTTTGATCTTTGTATGTGTAGTGCCTAGATCATCTCAAATTCCTTCATTTGTATAGTTGTTTATGTTGTGTAGTTTGAACTCATGGGGAAAAAGGTGGGGACTTTAATTAAATCTTACATTTTTATAATGTACATCCATTTTAAATTTAAATTGAATGTTATTAGTTGTTGTGTGAGCATTGTTGTCATAGAATTAGATAATACTGGAGATATTTAAAGTGTCTCACATATATGTTTGAGTGGGAATGATGCTGCAAACTGATTTCTTAAAATTTAGATTGACAAAATCATTCAATTTTTGTGTTTCTAACTGTGCAATAGTGGTATGTAGCTTGTGTGTTTGCATGTATTTAATTCTGGTACTGTATCTGCTCTTATTTTCTTATATTACAGGAGAACATCCTGGAGCGAATTCATTTACACATAGTTTCAGATGCTGCAACTGATGCTTGTTCATCCAAATCTTGCATCACCCATCAGAAGTTTGCAATGATGCTTTATGAACAGGTGACAAGGTTTTTTTAAATTTATCATTTAATATGCTTAAATATGTTGCAGAAAGAGTTATTACAATATAGAATGACTATAAGTATAGTAAAAATATTAAAGAAAGACTCCTACAGCTGCTCTGACTAAAGGTTTGGGGTTCATGTTGCCTGGTCCAGACATATGCACAGTTAATTTAGTGAAATATAAAGATAAAATGTTATCTGGAAAATAATACAGCTTTTCTTTTGCAGTTTGTGTGTCGCTGCTGTGGTGCATCTTCAGACCCACACCCATTCACAGAATTTGTACATTATGTCTCAACTACTGCTTTATGGTGAGTACTTGGTTTACTGCCACGGCTTTAAAAATGAGATACAAAAAATCAGGGCAGAGTGCTAATCCTGATTTAAATGTCAAAGTATTAAATAAGGTTAAAAATTAAAAATTATTTGATTGCGATTTTATTCCATTTCCTTCCTGTCCTTTAAACAGCCATAACTTGATTCTAAATATTGTTTGTAGAGTTTTCAGCATTTTTGTTGTGCTACATACAATATGAACGTTAATAATAGCACACAAAAAGACATCATCACTGACCAAATTTGTTGTGGTGACAGATTTTGTATCATGCTTTACCATCAATCACTTTTAATGAAATCAAGGCATCATATTACTTGAGCGGCACTAAGCACCTAAACAAGGGTTAGGGTTAGTGTCAATTATCATCATTCACTTTACCCTTTTATTTACAAAAAGGTTGATAATGACAAAGTGTTGTTTGGTCAGATTTTTCATAATTTTAAGTTCAAATATAAGGCTGCAAGTGTTGCTATGCACACTCAGTTCTTTTTTCGGCATGAATGCTTATTTGAATCCTATCAAAACAAGGAGTAAACAAATAAGAATGATCTGCACTTTGTAAAAAGTAACAGTAATGTTTTGTTTTTTATATATATTCCATATTTTATACTGTACAGCTGTTTTTGAGCTAATTGAATTTAAGCTATAGATGTAGTGAGATATGAGATTTCTACCATTTTTAAACAATAAAACAGTCCAAATAGGATTTAATTGTTGAATATATAAATGTTATAAATATAGTACAGTATTTAAAAACATTTTTCATTTCCTGACATATGATTATTATTAACACATTTCAATGTAGTATATTTAGGGCTGCAACTAGCGATTATTTTTCATAGTTGATTTTTTATTTTTTTATTTATCTATTTTGATTAATCGATTAGTTGTTTGGTCTTTAAAATGTCTGGAAATGAATAATGTCAACCAGTGTTTCACAAAACTCAAGGTGAGGTCTCCAAATGCCTTGTTTTACCTGCAACCCAAAGATATTCTGTTTACTGTCATAGAGGAGTAAAGAAACCAGAAAATATTTTCATTTAACAAGCTGGAATCTATTTAAAGAGGGGAAAAGAATAAAACAGTGTTCACTGTCGAAACAGTGTTCACTGCAAAAGTAAGATGATAAATGGATCAAAGATCTCTATTTTAGAGAAGCCAACACAAAATGGAAGAAATATTTACACCTCACAGACAGCATCACCACAATTTAAAATGTATAGCTAATACAATACAAATTAATGACAAGAATATATTACATGAGAGATAAAATTCATACATTTTATCTAGATTCCTCTGATCGATGTGTGAAAACTGGCTCTCATGACTCCCTTATGCACTCCTTCTGGTCTTGTACAAGAGTGAACAAAGTGTGGAATGAAATCCAAGAACTGATATCTATTACATGCAAAACAAAATTTAAGTCTTCAGCTCAACTGTGTTTTTTTCAGAATGCTGAAAAAAAACAGATATCCTTTGGGATGGTAAATTATGTTCTCATCCCTTGTTTATAAGAAGCTAATTTTAAAACACTGGAAAAAACAGACGCTCCTGCTCTACAGATTTGGAAAGATTTGATGAGATACTATTTGTCCTTAGAAAAGACCACTGAAGCAATTTAATGAGGTTTGGAAGTACATATACTGTATGTTGTTTTTATAAGACCTGAAATATTTGTGGCAAGGCTGTGAAGGGAAGGGGAGACTGGTGGAAACAAAGGACACAGAATTATTGTGAGGTGTGTACGTGGGTATGTGTGTGTGGTTATGTGAGTTACATGTAAGATGAATGAATGTGATATGAATGTACATATGTTTTGTGTTTTTCATTTTATGTCTTGTGTGTGCATGTTGCTTTGCTCCATCCAAGGACAGGACATACTGTGTGTTATAAGGTATTATTAATTTTGTAGTAAAAAGATCATAAGTAAAACCTCATGGTGTAAAACATGAAATTAAATAAAGATAATTATTAAAAGAAAGAAAAAAACAAGAAGCTACAATCAGAGAATTTTGACCTTTTTTCTTAAAAAAATTACTCAAACTGATCAACTGATTATTAAAATAGTTGGTGATTAATTTAATAATTGATTATTTGATTAGCCTAATTATTGCAGCTCAAAATGTAGTCCAGTAAAAAATATAAAAAGGTTTTGATGATGAAATATAACCAACAAGTGAAAAATATAATATGTGGGACTTTGACATAAAAAATGAAAAATTCGATGATCTACTGTTTTTATTCACAGCCAACAGGTTGATCGCATGTTGGGGAAGAACGAGCGGCTCAGGTCAGACATGTTTGGGGAATTGCTGCAGGCAGCAAACAACACAGGTGACCTCCGAAGCTGCCCGGTATGTGATTTACTGTCATTGTTCATTTTAATGTGATCTGCTGTTTTGAGAGACATCTTTTCGAAGCGGTGGCTGAATACTTTTCTCCGTTCCGCTGTTATGTCAAAACATGAGTCCGCATTCAACCATTAGTAAATGGTGATTTGTTGCAGGCAACTATTAATGAATAATTCAGCTGGACAGTTATCGTGTTACCTTAAAATGGACACAAAAATGATTCTTGCATCAATGCAGCGTACACTCTGTGCTTTGTGCTGTGACACTGCACTTGAAGCGGCCGGAAGGAGACGGTGCCAGACTAGTGTTAGGATATAAATAGCAGTAAGGGCATATCCACAGTTTTTCTCTCATCTGTATTTGCTACCACTGTCTTCCTCTTCAGTGTGCATCAGTTTGGTTTGATGAAGCTGAGTGCCCTGTTCCCTTAACCCATTATTCTCCCAAAACCTCTAGTACTGACAGTATGATACTGATGTGCAGGTAATACATGTTGTCTGGCTCTTTTCCATCGTTGTAATTGTCCTTATTATGACATTTTGAAGTGGCAAGTCACGAGTTTTATTTCAGTTTTGTGTGTGGGTGTGCATGTGTAAGAGAGAGATAGAGATAAAGCTACAAGCTACTACTCTGACATTTGGGGAAATCTGTTCATTTATTTATTACTGAGACTTAAAAGATTTTATCTCACTGTGCTCTGTAGTGAGACTGGTCCAGCAGGTGTTTAGTTGACCTAAGCACAAACACTGCAGGCAGTGGAATAGTTAGAACAGTTAGCCACTGCCAAAAGAGAAAATACACCTTCTAGCAACTGTTTCTAACACACTGACATCTTATCATGTTTCATGTGCTGCACTTTTTAGATTTTTATCATTTGTCTGGTTCACTGGTTTCTGCCTTTTAGTGTTATTCCTGTATCTGTTATTGGTTGTTGTGTATAAAGCACTTAATAATATTGGTTTTCAAAAGCACTTAACAAATCAAGTTTATTAATGTTATTACAGCGTCTGCTGGGTGTTTGCTCAGTTACAGAAGTCTGCAATTCTGACTTAATAAATTGGAACACACAGCTGTTTGTCAAGAAACAGAAATACAGTATAAATTCTTAATATAGCTGCTAATTTAAATTTCTCATGCACTATTACTATATATCTTAAATACAGGCATACGGTTTGCTAATAAAACTGAAAATGCATAGGCCTGTATAGTCCCTGTGGGGACAAAATTTCCCGGAGAAAGTTCTTATAATAATAAAAGAATAATTATTATTTTCATATAAATCCATTACTGAGAACTTTAGGACTTCATGTTTGTCCTTTATGCAGGTTGATATTATAGACATTCATATGTATTTCTACATATTTTCCAGAGCGACTGTGGTCAAAGTATTAAGATCCGTCGTGTGCTCATGAACTGCCCAGAGATTGTCACTATTGGTTTTGTATGGGATGCGGAGCAGTCTGATCTTACGGACGATGTCATTCGGTCACTTGGCCCACGTTTGAACCTGTGTGGGGTAAGAGCTGAAACCCATCAGATGACAAATGGAAATGTATTATCTGCATTACTTTTCTATTGACAGGATAGTCAGTTGTTAGAGATACGCTCTAAAAAGGACATAAATCCATCAATCATTCACGTACTTAGGCACAACCTTTTAGTCATCGCAGTTGTTAGCTATTTTATAACTTTTTGTCCATATTACTGGTAATGATGAAGGTCAGTGAGCTGTAATCTTGCAAAAAAAAAAAAAGGTTTCAACAGGGTATCAAAAACACAGACATTTTTATTCTCATAGGATTTAGCGTCTGCCAAAGAGCAATATGCAGAGATCAAACTTGTCTCAATTTGCTCTCTTTCAGCTTTTCAACCGTGTTACTGATGAAAATGCCAAACGGAGCGAGCTACATCTGGTGGGGATGATCTGTTTTTCGAGTAAACATTACTCAGCCTTTGCCTATCACACCAAATCTTCAAAATGGATGTTTTTTGATGATGCTACTGTAAAGGAGGTTAGGATCTCTGCTATTAATCTGCTTTATCCCTGTTCAAAAATCTAGTACCTGTTACTGTGTGTTACATGCTCTTATGTCATTTTGTTTTTTTTCCCAGATTGGATCTAAATGGAAAGATGTTGCCTCTAAATGTATCAGGGGACATTTTCAGCCACTTCTTTTATTTTACACCAACCCTGAGGGATCTCCAGTGTCTAATGAAGACGCACCAAGACAAACCACCATGTGTCCTCGGTACAAAGCCCAAGTAAATGGTGATGGGACAGGTAAGACAATATAGTTATCACTTCTGTCAGACATTCAAAAGTGTGTATTTCGACATTTTTGAATTATTATTTCTTGATTTAGATATAGAGGTTGCACAAACTACAACCCTGATTCCAAAGAAGTTGAGATGCTGTGTAACACATAAATGAAAATATCATGCAATGACTTGCAAATCCTTTTTGACTTGTATTCACTGGAGCACAGAACGAGACAAGACATTTAATGTTCAAACTGATAAACTTCATTGTTTTTTGTAAATATACACTCATTCTGAATTTGATACCTGCAACACGTTCCAAAGAAACTCGGACAGGAGCCACAAAAGACTGAGAAAGTTGTAGAATGCTCAAAAAATACCTGCTGGAACATCCATCAGGTAAACAGGTTATTTGATAACCGGTTACAGCATCATAATTGTGAATGAAGGGGTATCCACTTAAGGTTGTTCCCAAGCAAGGATGGGGTGAGGTTCGCCACTTTGTAAAAAAAATAAATAAATAAATAAAGCATAGACAGATACTCATAGAACATTGTTTCTCTACACAATTGCAATGAATTTAGGGACTTCATGTAAGGCGCAAGGCCGAAAAGCAACACTGAATGGCCGTGACCTTTGACCCTTCTGGCAGCACTACATTAAAAACTGAATGTTGATTTAAAGGGCATTAGTACATGGGCTCTGCAACACTTCAGAAAACCATTTTTGGCAGACACAGCTCATCATCTCATTAACTGCATCTACAAATGCAAGACTGTACCATACAAAGCGAAACAAAGCGCAAGTACAGCATATAAGCATATAACAATAAACTTGATCAGTTTGAACATTAAATGTCTTGTCCTTGTACTGCATGTAATAAATATAGGTTGAAAAGTATTAACAAATCATTGCATTCAGTCTCTAGATCTCTTACAAAGTGTCCTGACTCTTTTGGAATTGGGGTGGTATTATATCAAAGAATGTGACAGATAAATACAGCTGTTTTTCTAATTACCAAAAATTAGGCTATTTTTGGTTGTGTCCTAAATTGTTTCTAATTAGTTGACAAGTCCCTGTTACCGCTACTGGAGCATTGTAAACATAGCTCTAAATCAATGCGAGGTGTATTAAACAACTGGTAACCACAGGAGGCCAACTTAACACTTAATATGCTACCAGTAAATCCCAACTCCTCTCTAAGCATTAGTGATGTAACGATACAAACAACTCAAGGTACGATAAGATCAGTATGCAGTCTAGAGGCAAGTGAAACCAGAAGCCCTCCAACTGTGCATATTCATTTATAATAGGAATGAGGCCTTTACATCAGTCATTAAAGTATCGATTTATTAATTTATCATCAGTCATTAATTCAGTATTCACTGGAGCAATGACAAACATTTTTGACACGCGCTGTTATACCAATCAGAAACCACGAACATGATTTTAATAATGGCTTAGCCCAGATTATCCGGAAATGATAAATATTTGTATATTTTCACTTTGTAAATGTGGTATTTGAAACACAGGTAAACTTTATGTGTATGTGTATGTAAGTGGCACAAAACTATTCTAAAATTATTTTTCTGACGTGTGCAGGCAGATTTTCCTTGCTGAAACAAATGATGGTGTCAAAAGCATGAGGTAACATTAGGCAGCTAATGTTCTAATCAGTCTTAAAATTGTCTGTGTAGGTTCTCAGTCATCCAGGTCATGGTATCCGTAGCAAGGTTTGTTGTAGGCAACTGGACTTCATAGAGTTCTTGAAAGACGTTTCGCCTCTCATCCAAGAGGCTTCTTCAGTTCTGACTGACTGGCTTGGGAGTTCAGGTATTAAACCACTGTGTGGTCGTTAACACCTAGAGGGGGCATGTGACTCAATTGAGGGGCAATTGAGTCACACACTTGGATGAGAGGCGAAACGTCTTTCAAGAACTCTATGAAGTCCAGTTGCCTACAACAAACCTTGCCAGTCTTAAAATTATGTACCCAATAAAATGATCTATGTGAAGTGCTGTAGCTTATATTCATGTTGTTTCTATGTTATTTTATTGCTGCATACATACAGGTTATCTAACTGATCTTTCCACTGGGACACATACATTTAGTTTAATAACAGAACTTAGTTTTTGCCAGACAGCAATAAGAGTATCCATGAGGTGAACTGAAAGTACGACTAGTGTATTTAGTAATGATGATTAATAAGAGCTCTTGACAGGGATCACAAGATCAATTTCATTTTTTTCCAATAACTTAATTTCCATAAATCCCAATCTATTATGGCATCTGAACAGTTTTTATTAAAGTACAGTATCACCAAGCAAAAGTGAATATCAAATAACGTCATTACCCGACAACACTGATTACTGATGACAACAACAATTTCACTCTGCAAATTACAGTTATGGTTTGCATTGGGGATTGTGAGAGTGCTGTTAAACCGCAGGCAGAAAGATTGTCCTACCCTGTGTGCTGGCTTGAACTTTACATGAGGATGATGCCTCTGTTGCACGCAGATTACCACCCACGCCTCCCTCCCTAATCCCTGCTCCTGTGGCCAAGCGCACTCATGCTCCTGCCCCACAGTCCTCACTCCTCCCCTAGACATTTCCGATGTTTGCCTCCATTAATTTATCTGCTTGGATTTTTTTTTGGCAATGGCGTCTAGCCTGTTTAGATAGACTGTTTTGCTTTAGAGTGTTGCCCAGGCACTTTGACTGGCATGGGACTGGATTCTTATTTTTATAAAAATATGTGTAAGTAATTGATTTTTTTTATTTAGAAGGCAATACGGCACAGGTTTTTACATTTTTGTACATATTGTATGCTTTATATATTGTTATCTCTTTTGTAAATTAGTTTATATTGAGGTTTACTGAAGTGCTGTTTTGCAATACATAGTGGTAGTGGTCATATCCACTCTTACAACTATTAAGACAACTGCCCTGCAGTATTATACAGCATTACTAAGCCTGAAAATCTTGGTATAACTTCAGGCAACATGATGAAGTGTGTATTGGTTAATTACTTGACAGTTGTGCAAGGTGAACTCTATCTAAATCTAGTATCTGTTTTCAGTGAAAGTACTTAAATGTCAGCATTAGGCTACATGGAAATCCATAATACTACGGCTTACTCACTGCTCTTACTCACTGTTGTTGAAACACCCGGCAGCCATACACATACACACAGCATTATGCATTTTTACCTCATGTTTCAGAGTGGTTATGTACTGTGCTGTTACATTATGTTTTACTCTGCATTATGTTTTGGTCTAGGTAGAATCAGAGTGAATGTAACTAAAATATGAAGCATCTCCTTAAAATACAGTGCTACTTGAATAAAAACATAAATATAAAAAGGGAAACAATGTGGCAGGAAGTGTACAAAGCATGCAAAAAAAGTTGAGAAGTACATGTGAAAGACAATGCAGCTGTTGGGTGAATGTGTTGATATGTGGGCAGATGTTTGCAGTTTTAAAAGTTGTTTCTCACAGTGACCTGCTTGCTACAGAAGCAAAGAAACCCACCACAGGGTTGGCAAATTTGGCAGCACTAGTGTATTTTAAGATTGCTAATGATGCACTTGCCTCTGTTCTTTAGTTAGATTCTTTAGTTTTCTCTGCTGACCCATTTGCAGCGAAGTCAGAAATGACCTGGCTCGCTAGCCTTTATGGTCAGAGAGCCAACAACACAGCGTGAATTTGTTTCAGCCCATCATGAGATGCAGGGCTATCATATATGCTCTAGCACCTCTGCTAAACCTCATATATGGAAGAATAGCATGCTGCACCAGTTACATAAACAGTCATGTCACACCCTAATTGGTTGGACATGATGCTTTATGAAGGTGATAGGAAATTAGGGCCAAATAACACTTATTTACTATTTGCTTCATCGATGGTAACAGTCAGAAAAGATTACTTAAGAGTCAAAAAAATAAATCACAAGTTAAAAGGGCAATTTTCTATATTGTGGAGCAGCCACTCATCTGCCATTTCAATATTTTTTTTTTCTCAGTAAAACTTCCCCTTGGCAGCCCTAACAAATTCTACGAACCTTTCATGGAGAATTCGCAGAGGCCAAGTGAAACATCAAAAAAGGATCGAGGGCATCGGAAAACGGACCCATCACAATACAAAGGTAGAGCATTGCTTGCATCATAGGTATAAGGGAAACTCTTATAATAGAGAGGCAAAAACAAAGACATACAGGGGTAGGCCAGTGTAGATAACCACTGCATGTCATGTCTGATATGGTTGTTCTACAAATGATCCATGTCTACTGTCTCTAGAGATGGCACATGCAAGATCTTCATCTCCTCCAGAGAATGGGCCGAGGCCTCCTGTGGACCAAAAATTAAAAACATATCCACGCACTGAGAAGTCATCGAACCATTCAAGTAGAGGATCTCAGGAGCCACGTGGACAGTCCTTCGGAACACAGGGTGGTGGGCATAGCCGTAGGAACAACTCTTCCCCAAGTCGCTATGATCAGGAGAGCTGCCAGGAGCAATGGGAAAAAGGTGGAGGCGAGGGAAACCGCAATAAATCCAAGTCCACTTGGAGACCCATTCGGGAGGTGTTAAATGTGGACACTGTACTAAACGAATTGGAGCAGCGTCGTCAACAGCAGCACGACAGCCCGCGGCACAGTAAGCCTTCATCCCAGGAAAGAGTGCACACTGAACAAAGCCGAGACCGTGAGCGGGAATATGTACGAACCAGAGAAGATCGGAAGCAGAAGTGTTTAATGACGATTTATGAGGATGAGCAGCGGCACGAGACTGAGAGCCACAGCTCTGTAGAGTCAGAGAGCAGGGCTAACCAACAGAGGGGCAGCAGACTTAAGGGTGGCCCCAAGACACTGCTGCGTAGTGATACTTGGACCATTCAAAGGACAGAGTCTGGCTATGAGAGCAGTGATAGACTCAGCAGTGGCTCCACCAATCCTGACTCACCTGGCGTAGATGGTTTCATTGTTAAAGACCAGAGGTCAACACCAGAGGCACAGTTGCAAAGGTAAGAACCAAGTTTGTATTGTTCAATGGACAAATAAAGGTTTCATCTTCAAGAAGTGGGAACATCAAGCCTGGGTTTGGGCATGGTCACACATGTGAATGCAGGCAAGTAACCATCACCTGCCGAGGCAAAATGTGGGCAGTGCAGGATGTGACAAACATTTGCTGGTTTGTAGTCAGTGTTAGGGGTCAACAACACATACTTATTTGCTGTTGGTTGAGGCTGTGACTTCAGCAGTCAAAGTTCACCGATATTGACCTTCTCTGATGCGGAGGTGCAAATGCGTTTTGCCACCAAAGCCAAAGGTTTTACTCACCCTTCGCTCACATAAAAAGTTGAATATTCACTGATGTTAATTTTGTGCATGTGTGACCATGCTCCTATACTCTTAAAAGAAGAAGTAATGGACGTATACACAGACATTTGTGGACTGCTGTGGGCGCCACTGATACATGGTGGTTCTGTTTATCTCTGTTTATATTTCTGGAGTCTGCTTGGTGGATGCGTTCCACATTTACATAGTTGATCGGCATCTTCAGGAGTGGTGTAAAGGCCAGCAGTTACAAGAAATTGGGGTTATGCGTATGTCTGCACAAAGTCTACATGTACACCACAGAAAGTAATAATGTACACAATACCGGCTATACAAGGAAAATAAATCACCAAGACATTCCTCAGTAGGGACAAGAGCCAAATGTCACACCTTGCACAGCTAGAGCTCTTGTTTTAAGTAGTTTTTCCTTTGTCAGTAAAGATGATAAACTCAAAACTGTGTACTTAGATATCACATTATTATCGAAATCGCAATACAGCCAAGTGCAATATCCAAATCGGAGAACCCTGCGATTTTTTGATAAAGGAAAAATGTGTGACAAAATAGCATCATAATGAAGTACTGTAGTGCTGGCCAGGCCAATCTTGTTCTCCAGATGCAAAACAACAGGTTTGTTTGGTACAGACCACAACAAATATCACAGCATCATGATTTCTATAGGGTTTTTTTTTTTTCACTAAAAATGAACATTGTAATGCGAAAATTATCATTCCCACTAATTGTACTACATATCGCAATTTTTTACCATATCGTGCAGCCCTAAAGGTTAGACAGGTAAATTGAAACATCTCATCACAAGGGGCATATGTCCATGGTTTAATTTTCTATATGTAAGATTATGGTAATAATCAATTGATAATAATGTCAAAGGTGTTATTAGTTATTACTTTGGGATTTAGTTTAGTTGTTACTTAGTTGCATCTGTAAATCCTTAGTAATATATGTCTGCCTTTAGCTGATTAAAATGCACTTAAGGTGACTGTAAGAGGATGGGTACCAGGAACTACTGCTTATGTGTTATTAATATACATTCTAGGGTTAGGGTTATTTATATACATTCTTAACTAATTAACACAGATAGATAGATAGATAGATAGATAGATAGATAGATAGATAGATAGATAGATAGATAGATAGATAGATAGATAGATAGATAGATAGATAGATAGACAGACAAATGAAAGGTTACAATGAAAGGTTACAATGAAAGGTTACAATGAAAGGTTACATTTAATGAAGAGTTTGTTTTGGCTTATCCTGATTTTGTGACAATAAGCCTTCTAAATGTTTGATAATTTCAATTTTCCCAGTGCATCAAAAGACCATGAAAGTTTGTTTGATGTAAGACTTGCTTAGAATAATTTTAGTATTTTATTTTCAGTCTGCTGCACCAAAAAGGAGGCGATGCCAAACCAAGTATAACATCCTCACCTTCACACAATGGTAAGTAACAAGATTTTAAGGATTTCCTTGTGCCAAGTTCTACTACAGGATTATAGCCCCGATTTTCCATATGCTGACAGTTTTTGGAGATTGCAGACAAAAGCCCCCAGATCAGAGGAAAATCGGCGTTCGCTTGATGCTCGCAAACCAGCTCATGATTGCTATGTCTGAACTTTTCAAAGATGTTATCAGAGAGCTTGCTGATGACTCACAGACACCAAAAAGATACCAAGCAGGTTTAATATCTGCTTTTGTCAGGGACGAGTCGAGGAGCCATGCAACGGCCTACAGCCAATGAGAGCCATGGGCTGTAGGAGGAGAGGAGTTGAGAAGCAGAGACCAAAGAGCACTGGAGCAGCAGCCAAAAAAGCCCAAATAGTCCAAAGTAGTACAAAGTAGTAGTAGTTATAAAGTCGTAAACCAGCTCCACCCCCAGCTGCTACAACACTAACATGCTGCACACTGATGCTTCCATATCACTAATGTCACCTGACAGACTGGCTTGGGGTTCGCCCTGGTGAAAGATCTTGTAATGTGTGACCTTGTTACTGATCAGTCATGTAGTCTGCAAACCACAACGATTTCAAGATTCCCAATTAAAAGCTATACAGTTGTGTAGTGTGAACACCACAGCAATCTGATGACTTTGAAAGTCATGTAGTTGTGACCAAGGCATTAGGATTCCAGGAGCATTTTAAGTTTTTGCCTCTAATAAATGTAATAAATGTGTAAGAAATGACCAGAACCAGCTGGCTAGTAGAAACTCGATATCGGTAATGTGTAATCTTATGCTGTAATAAGTTACTGTAACATTATGTAGTGGCCCGACACTGTGTATGCAACAATTTCACATTAAAGTGACACTCCACTTTGTGAGAATAACCCACTCAGTATGCACTCACCACTATGCCGATGTGATGATGGGTGAAGGTCTTCAGTTCACAAAACAATCCTGGAGTTTTAGGAGAAACAGGGTAGCAGCCTCATCCAGTACAATGGCAGTGAACAGTGACCACGGATAAAACGTTAAAAAAAGAACACAAAACAAACACAAAATGTCTCCATCCTGCTTGTGTGGTGCAATCCAAGTGTCCGCGAGCCGCAACATTAAAAATTAACCGCAAAAGACGCAATTTACACCATGTTTTTAGCAGAAATGTCAACTGTAGCATGTAGCCGGTAGGATGTAAACATGGCGTCTATCTCGCGAGACTTCGTATATACCTTAATGGACACACATGCGGAAGTCTCATGAGACACCACACAAGCAGGATGGAGACATTTTGTGTTTGTTTTGTGTGCTTTTTTTTAACGTTTTATCCGTGGTCACCGTTCACTGCCATTGTACTGGATGAGGCTGCTACCCTGTTTCTCCTAAAACTCCAGGATTGTTTTATGAACTGAAGACCTTCACCCATCATCACATCGGCATAGTGGTGAGTACATACTGAATGGCTTATTCTCACAAAGTGGAGTATCACTTTAAGTCAACTTTAAAGACATAACGTCAGTGGGAAAACTAACATGACGTGAAAATGAAAACATGATTAAGAGCTTAAAGGAACATGTCACTGCTCAGTGTCGATTACATCTCACAACTAATCTGCACTACTTTCAGGAAAAGATTGACACAGAAAAATAAGAATTTAGTCTTACAGTCTTTGCTGTCTCTCAGGTTATCAGAAAGGTTATTACTTTTTGCCTCACCAACCACAGAGCAGCACTTTCCAGAGTTCTTTCCTTTTGTTTCTTTTTATTTCTCTCTATATATTTCTGTTCGTATACCAGTTGAAGTGTGAGCTGTCACTGATAATATGAGCGTAATTGAAGATTGATTAATGCCTCGGTTGATTTCTGAGCTTCGACCGGCTTCTTTAACCTCTTCACCCAGTCAACCCTGCAAAGGCATTAATCTGATGATAATCCCACAAAGCTCATTCAGATAGCACAGCTGGGCACGGCTGCTGGCATTGTCATAAATATCTTTCTGTTTCATGCAGTACTTTGAGTGTGCTGCACTTGATACTTTATCGAGGCTATGTGGATCTTGAGCCAGTGTTTCCAACCAACAGTTAACGCTTTTATCCTTGCATGGACCTCTCCAGGGCAACAGCAAAGAAAAAAAATGACACATCTATTTTTAAAGGGAAGGAATTCAGCACCACGCTGCGCTGGTGCACGGAATGATTGAGCTGACTGGCTCATCCAGCTGTGAGAGAGTCCAGTGAGATTAACACTCTGCTGCTGCCACCTTGTGTCCCGAGAGGAAATCAGTTTCATAGTGTGATGTGTAGATGATTCTGCCTCTGCTTGGTCTCTACTTTTGATTAATTGATTAATTGATGTTGCTTTATTATACACATATAATTCTGTCTGGTGCATAATTAGGGAATAAGAGTAGGGGTTAAGTGAAAAACAAAGTGTTTGAGCTCCGATATTAATCTGGGAATTCTGAGAAAAATAAATCTGAATTAAGAGATTAAAGGCTAAAATCTGCGATTTAGCAGAATTCTGACTTTATTCTCAGGATTCTGACTTCAAATTCGAATTCTGAGAAAACTGCTCACTAATCTCAGGACTCAAATCTTTTTTTGTTTTCCACACGGCTCTAATCGTCTTTCTTGTATTGATTTTTTATGGTGAATGTCTTCTCCTTTGTTGTGTTTTTATCTTCTGACAGTTTAGAAAATTACTAAATTCTATTTTTTGAGTATGATAGGTCAGAAGATAAAAATAGATTATCTTTTGCATTAAATACAGTATGTAAATATCGATAGAGCAGACTTTTTCAAAGGAAGACTGCTATGCAGCTTTGTATTTTTTATATTTTCATTTTTTTATATTGTCTCTTTTTCTGTCTCTATGTTTTGATCACCTTTGTTTTATATTTTGTAGGTAAACATCAACCCAAACCTCAGGGAAAGAACCATGACCAAGTTTCACATTCACATCTAAAGTGCAGTCCAAGTTCGAGGTAGTGCATGATAAATTATTATAAATTATTTTTATCTAATATGTACATATAAGGACTCATAAATAGGATTTCTATTATATCTCATGATCATTTCAAACATTCTCCACAACACTTCTCTCTTGTAGACGGAAATCAAAGTACACATCTAGTACCTCCAGAAAAGCAGTGTCTTCAGAGAGGGACTCCACTGGTTTAGATAACAGGCAGGGTGAGCAGCAGGAGCTGTCAAACTGTAGAGGGCACACTGGAGAAAGTACAGCCCTGAGGCACATCACAAAAACCAGCAGCTCAGAATGGAACAGCTCCGATGATCTCGCTCTCTCTGAGCCCGAAGACAGAGAAAACGCGTACCGCTCCAGCAACAGCGAGGTTGTCGCCTCAGAATCCCAATGTCCTCACATAACGCTGCCATACCACCCTCCCAGCAACGTGACTGCAGAACCTCTACTGAACAATCAGCGTCAGCTTGGCACGACGGGGTCCCCTCACCTTCGAACAAGCCAGCGGATTTCTCCACACCAGGGTGAAATGAGCCACGCGACGTTTCGGCCCAGGATGCTTCAAGAACCTTTTCCATCAAGTCCTCGTCTTTCATCCACATCCTATGTCAGTCCTCACAAGAAGCCTGACATTTCAGGCCTCAGAACCTTCTCAGATGCGAGCTCCAAGTCAGGCTCTGATCCAGAGAGGAGTACCCCATCATCATGTGAAAGTGAGGAAAGACTGACTGGATGCAGAGTGGAACAGGCAGCGCCAGCTCAAGAGGTTTCTCTGACAACATACTTCAATGTGGATAACTGTATGACGGAAACATACCGTCTCAAGTACCACAACCAGAGGCCTCTTGTCCTCTCTGCCACGATGCCACGGACAGTGGTTGTGACTGAGCGCAGAGACACAAGCCACACACTTGCCACTGACACACACTCACAAGATGTGCCAAAAGCCAGACCTGAAACAAGTAAGCCTCTCTCAACACGCTTGCAAACCGGAATGTAGGGCTAACCATTATGACAATAAACTGCATATACTGTGAGATGAATTCAACTGTCAATGTTGCAAATAAATCACCAAGTCGGCTGCACTAACAGGACTTAGGCCTGGTCTTAAAGCTAGATCAGTTGTAATTTGGCTTTCTAAGTCTGACCTGATAATTACTGTAAGCAGGTTGCGCCATCTAGGCTTATTGTAAGCCTTCTTCTCTCTAAGACTGGGTGTTAATCTTACACCTAATCAGGAGTGGGAGTAAAATCAAAATCTAGGCTGTTTCTATAGCGGCTTTAAATGACACAATTTGTAGTACCAATTAACATTTTAACAACAATGGTATGTCTTGTATATTGATTGTATAATGAGCAGGATTTTTGTTGGGAGAAAGTTATGAGGGAGCAGTCAGCAGGACTTGTAGTTTTTGTCAATGTCTGTGAAATTGCCTTTTCTTTCTTTGATCCATCATTACATTGCTGAAAATGAGAGATGAGCAACAAATTTGCAGGACAACAAGAGATTATTCACAATGTCACATGGGCATTCATATGGATGCCCATTGCTAAGAGCGGGTATAGTTAACGAGGCTTTAGTTTGGTTGGTGCAACCGACGGAAAGTCCATTCTAAAGACTGGTCTTAACAAAGACAAACTTACCAGTTAGGACCAGACACAGTAAAGACCAGCTGGTGCAACCCATTGCAAAATTTAAGTTTTGATGATTTCTGCATCAGTGTACTGAAGTACCATGACTTGTCAGGTATTAAATGTGCTGCTAAAACAGACAATCCTGTCTGGTTATTTTGAATCCATTACTAGTCTCTCTATTTATTTTTGAGACAATTTACAGTACTATTTTACCATTATATGTCAAAATCACAATATAAAATTATATATTTCAAAAGACTAAGTATTCAGTTGTTTTCTTTGCTGTGGTGTAAATGTACACACAGGGTGAATCATAAAACAAATTTAAACAGGATTTTCTTTTCATTTCTTTACAGGCCATAATAGCAATAAACCCACTGCAAAATGGAACCCAGTGACAGCCAAAGGACTGGATGAACGTGGTTTTTTATGAGTATTACTTGGTAAGGTTTGTTTACAATGATGGACAGCAGTCGGTAGAGAACTAACTGGATGCCAAAGAGTTTACAGAATGGAAACATGTTGTGAAGCTTGATATCTCCAAATTGAGTGGAATTTATTTATGCAAGCTTGTCACATAAGTAGAACCTATTTCTAAATGCTGTTGCATATTGTCAGACGGATTATCAACCATCACATATACTGTACCGTCTTCCATTGTCCCACAGTATTGCTGCAAGGAGATTTTGTTTTAATCAAAATCTGGACTGTTTTTCAGTTTGCACAAAGGGTTTTTGAGACTTTGCTATTCTTTTTATCTTATTTTTCTTTTTATCACCTTATGTCAAGTTTAAAGTGTTTATTTTTTGTATTTTGTGCAATAGTTCTGCAGAGGTGTTGCAGAAATGAATATATATCAATGTATTGCAGGTAAGGCATGAGAGATTATGGTGAGCCACAGTTAGATTGTTTATACCGTACAGTACAGTAATTATACAAAGGTGAATGAAGGAGTGTGATGGGCATGTTGACATGAAAAGATATGTTAAAGATACTTTATCTTTTAACTTAATATGATGTCATTCTACACAGAGAAATAAACGCAAAACGGTTTGTATCATCAGCAGCAGGTTTAAGGTAGTTCATTTAAGGTAGCTCATTTATTTACATCTGTCAAAGGAGTAATATCTGGGCATCTTACTGACTTTATGCATATCGAGGGCTTTAGGTCACCAGGGAACAGACATTGCAACATTTACTGTAGGTATATTCAGTTAATGATCTGTTTCAACTGTTATCTTTTATCAGTTATTTTACAACATTTATGTGTTAATGAATGTCTGAGGGCTGCCCCGTACCAGTCAACCTCCTTGGCTGTAAAAGATCTGACAAAGATTGTTGTTCATTCATGGTTTCAAATGATTTATTAATTTCCAGGAAAATCACAGGCAGATTTCATGCCATCACTCATAATATGTATAGATCTTTGGCAGACAAAGTTTCTAAAAATGTGATTTTTGCATGACTGTGTTCGGTTTCTATGAATCCAACAATTTGTTGACTATGATGTTGTGTAGGTGGAGCAGCCCTCAGGTTATTCAGTAGGTCTCTATATACTGTACGACCGTGTCACCTCGTGTATTCTACCTTCAATTGTGCTGGTTCTTGTAATCCTTTTTGGTAATTCACAGTGATGTCAAATTGTATTTTTTCAGTCTTCCTTTTAAAGTAGACAGATTAAAACAGGTCTGTATTTGCAGGTATTTTCATAATGATGCCAATATAATTAATAACCTGCATGTGGCCTTTACAAAGTCTTAGTAGCTGTGTGTACAGCATAAGCATGAGCATGATAATACCGGACTTTGAGTCCAACAAACATAAATTCTATTGGATTTTACGTAATTGTACTAAAGACGATTCATTATTTGGAAACTTTTTCAACACTTGAATGTTGTTCTCTTCTCTTGCTGATGCAAGGACACATACTTTTGATTGTGCATCCATTGTAAATATAAACACGATGCAAACAATATGCTAGAAAACAGCGGACTGTCCAAGACATACTATGCATTCACTAAAAATTACTTTAAAAGCAGATTTTGGTATTTTTAAGGCTATGTATTCTGTACATCTGACATTCCCGAGAGCACCTAAAAATCAGAGTGTTCAATTTTCAAATATCGATAGCAATTTTCATTTGTGCTCACTAGTTTGCCAAGTCTTTTCCTAAACATCCTGCCATTTCTACATGTTTTTTCACTTTTCACCACAATAACCTTTGTCCAGGTACTATTCTAACTGCACACATTTAGTCACTAAATTTGCTGTGTTTGTGTGTGTTGTGTTTGTGCTGTTTGACACCAAAGGATGTTGTTTAGAGATTTATGTAATCACACCTAAAGTTGTAATTTGAGCATCTACTTGCATTTGTCATGGCTTATTTATTGACACTTTAAATTCAAGAAAAAGAAGGCATACAATATAACTGAGCTATTAGGAATTTCTTTAATTGAGCAGTCTAATGTTTCAGATAACATAAGGATGCCTTTACACAAGTCGATTGTGCTGTAGTAATTTTAAATCACTCATTGTACTCTTATTTTAAGATATCTAGTATATTGACTGGATAAAGAAATCCAAATGACTAAACTATTGGATTAGATGAAGCTTGGTTAAAGTATATTAACCAGATTATCTTAATTTTGTCTCACCTGCTAAGTGTTTTTTTTTTCTTGTGGTTTCTTATATGACTAATGCTTATAATCATTTATTTACAGTATTTGTCCTGTTATTTATTTTCTTATCTATAAAAATAGGAATTCTATTGTTTTTACACAAGTTGTATTTTAAATTCTGAACTTTGTGTCTTCAGTTGTCTCAAGAGTGCCTTGACATTTTCAGTGTTTTTTGAGTGAAACTACAGTTAGGGAATGAAAGTGATCACTGAAGCGGATGGAGGATGTCAAAACTTTAAAATATGCAATGCTAATAGTGACATATCTGATGACACGCCTCTGTGTACACCATTGTACGGCGTGTGTGTGTGTGTGTGTGTGTGTGTGTGTGTGTCTGTCTGTGTGTGTGTGTCTGTCTGTGTGTGTGTGTGTCTGTGTGTGTGTGAATAGGGAGTGGCGAGAGATTTATGCCAGGTCCAGTATTCCTAAAAGCCCTTTCAGACTTGGAAGCTACACCCACCCCGGCAAATTCAGCAGTTCACTCTGCATTAGTGCTGTTCTGAGTAGTTCAAGCTTTGCTCATAATGTTGACAATTGAATTCTACATCAGCATTTGACTATGCACAGTTTTTTTTTTAAGCATGTCCATTGATTGTGTTTAAACCTGGTATTTCGGCATAGTTGCAGTAAAGGTTGGATTACATTAATAGTTTTAGTATTATACTATTTGTAGAATTAGATTCCAGTGGTGGCTGCAAAGAACTGTTTCTGACTTATGATCCAAACATTTCCATTAACTCCTGAGTGATATAAAGTCCAATATTGAAAAAAGACTGATGCAGTCGTTTCCAAAATGCATGTTTTCATCTAACAAAATATGCTGCTTCATTCCATATTTGTTGGCATTTAACCTTTCAATCTGCCCTACACAAAGTGAGACCCACATCACAGGGCAGTTGAGCAACAAAAAAATAAATACATAAACAATAAATAAAGACATTTGGTACAGCCACACTCTCAGTTCAGCTGCAATTGGCGAATGTTTGACGTGCTCATGTGCAAATGCATCCCACATCCTGGACAGCAAAGTTTCCGAGTTTGAAAGAGTCTCAATGTATGAAAAAACGAAAAGAAAAAAAAAAAGAGAAAAAAAACTTTCAGTGCTAAACTTATTATAATATTTATTAAATGTGCATGCACGCCGGTGTGTCTGTTTGTGTGTGAGCTTGGAGAAAAGCAGCTGAAAAATGGTTTTCCTCTCGCACCCATGATCCGGAGCCTTTAGTCACAATAAGGCTTTCTATACTGTACTCGAGGGGCCTATTTGACAAAAGGTCTTTTTGTCCTGTGTCACATCACGTCACAGTTGGCATTGCATCAATCAATCCATGTCTTTTATCTTGTGCTAAATATACGGGGACAGAGTCTAATTAGACTGTATTGCATCAACACTGAGAAACAAAGAAAACTTTCCACATTATGTCACTGATTCTTTTCTGATAAGTTCCTGGCTGATGTGGCCTGATGTGCTGGAACTGTATGCCTCACTGAATCCTACTGTCATACCTCTGTGCGTGGTTAGGATTTGGCCTGACATTACTGTTGAATTGAGTTGTTGGTGCTTCAGTGAATGCTTCATGACTTATGTAAGTGCAGATCAATTTAAAGAAACATAAAATCTGTCTACACTTTATATTTTTGTAGATAATATATATTTATTTTTATTCATTGTTGAATAAAGTTTAAATTATTGTATCACTCTTAAACTAGTCACTTGACTGTGTATTTTTTTAAACTTCACACAAACCCCTACATAATAATGAATATAATAGCTGATATATATTGGCTATAATAGTGTTCGATTTGACAGATTATCCCAAAGCATTTAATTTGAAATTGAAGGCTAAGTGCTTGATAAAAGCTTAAGTGTATTATTACCTTTTTTGTTGTGCTTTAATAGAAAAACACATGTGAAGAGTCGGAACAGTTTTTTGTTTTTGTTGTAATAGTGATGTCAGATAGATTTGGTTCAGTAAGAGCTATAGAATATTAAATCATCAATCTTTGCTCAAAATATCTTAGCCTGTCTTATCCTCAGGTGTGCATAAACTACAGGTTACATTTACTTCTTTTTAAATACAATAAAATACATGAGAAGTAGGTAATTATCGGTTATGGTATTGACTGAAAAAATAGTGGCTGGTGATTAGTGGCTGACACACATCAGGTGTGCATCTGCTCACAGAAGGCTTCATTAGCCACTTCTCCTGGCATTTCATTCATGACTTGACAAAGGCCCTGTGCTGGCCGAAACGTTGTCTAATAAATCTCGTGCATTTGGAGCTGAGTGTGCTGCGTTTCTCTCTCCTTCCTAGTATGTTCCATCGCCAGCACCTCTGAAAAGTTACGGAGTGCGTTTTCTTCTCATCTCAACATTGACTGAAAAAATGCCATATTGTTTATCTCTAATGCAACTAGAACAGAGAAAAACAAACAAAACAGGCAGTTACAGAATGGCTTTATTGCTGCAAGTATCAAAATCCTGTGCAATCCAAAACAGGGTCATAAACTGTACAGGCATTACAAGTAGTGCAAATTTTTAATGGTCATACTGGTGTAAGTAGTTAATAATTCAACTCAATACTGTATGTAATCCTGAAGTCAAACATCTCACTTTGGTGATGGGTTTGGTCTAACCCCTCTTGAAAAACCTTTTTGCGTCCACACCTTCATAGTTGTAGCTCTGTTGGCGAAAGATGACGTCAGATAGTTATTACACAACTTCATGGCTTCTGCATCTGGCTGAGTCATCAACAGGGTTTATATGTAAATAAATGATATTACAGTATCTTGTAGCTCAGAGTTATAGAGAGAGACAGCTGAGAGAGACAACAATACAGAGTAACCTGTATCCCACATATTCTCAGCACCTTCTGTAATGGCTTACCAAGTGTTAAAATTTTTTTTGCATAGATATAATTTCACTCTACCTGTATAAGCTCATCTCCTTGGACAATTCTAGTTGTTGTCAGTTGCTTTCCATTGTCCTTCCTGGTGAAAATCCCCTTCAGCATGTCTCCCTCCAGGGTCCACGAGCCCTGCGGAGTGAAACACAAAGCTTAAGTCATAACATGAATACTAGGTGGGATAGGTGGGATAAGTTTTGAAGTTCTGCAGAAGTACAAGGGGCAGGCAGTGGTGGTTAACTATTTTATGGCTGTGACTGTTGACTCTGGTCGTGAGTTAAAATCAACTGGGTACAAGGGTTACCGCAGTGGCTTTTCACATGTGGAATGTTTTCTTAGCTAACAAATGGATTTTTTCTTGCAGCTCAAAGGGTCAAAGTCTAAAATGTTTGAAATATCCAGCCGATCTCAACCAACTAAATGAATGAGTACAATTTCTGTGTCATTATAAGGTGTAACAATAGTAAAAAAGTGCCCCCACTAGATGCTGCTGTTGCTTACTGATAGTTCTGTTCCATCAGCAAGGCTGTAATCAAAGGTGACCCCCAGGGTGAAGTCTATTTCCAGGGTGCGGAAATTGCTGTTCTCCTTGACATGAAACTTGTCTCCAGCCTGTTCGATGGTCATCTTGAGGTTGTCGTGAGCAGCCAGCTTCCTCTTCACCATGTTAATTCCTATGAACAGACACGAGGAATATGTTCAACAGAAGCCGAAACAATCAGAGGAAGTTTGTCAGGATCTGATCAGTTTTCATGCATAGGTAGTTCCATTGTTTGTGTACTGTATTTGCAGAGGGTTAAGTATGTACAAAAGCCAAATCATAAACACATTCAGTAGGTCATTGTACCACTAATTGTTTCCAAATAAGACCTTAGATCCAGTTTCTGATTCAGTCTCTTATTCAGGTGTTTAAGGACTATTGCATTATAACTCAAATTCTCATTGCACACATTAAAAAAACTCATAAATTTAAAATATCTCCATGATCATCAGTTTCTTGTATATCTAACATTCTGACTTAGAAAACAGCTACTTCGAGAAAATGTGACATACTGACTAGCTGCATTTTATCAATTGCTTTATCGGGTCTTGATTATAGTATTGTCATTTTATTACACAGAGAATAGACCTGATAATGAGACAAGCTAAATTCTTCTAGCAATGCATCAAATTCTTTAATATTTAGGAAACATACACACATTCTTCAGCATTCTATGAGCATTTTGACATCACTCACCCATTTGTTCCATGAATTTCTCATAGTTGTCACTGCGATCAATTTTCCAGGAGCCGTTGAAGGTCATGGTGGCTGTGAGGGTGAACTGGACAACTCTGCAACGAGGAGTGTCTCAGTCAAAGCCTGCCGCTCCTTTTAAACCACACACCCTCTTATCTCGTCATCTATCCGAATGCTGATGTGGCTGTTTAAAGCTCACATTTTCTCAAGGCAATGTCCATAGACGCAGCTGATTGGGCAATGCCAGGTTCTGAAAAGTCCTGTGCCAACATTATGCAATAAACCATTACTTCTGAAGAACTATAATTTTTGACTATTTACACAGGGTGTTGGTCATAGCTTAACCACATCAACAGTGCTTCAGTTTGGAGTTGCAGTAACTGAGCAGGCAGCATTTAATACAACAAGAAATAAATTTCTATCTATCCATCTATCTATTTTGAAATACAAACAAAAACAATTACTAAACACACCTATTGAAGCATATGTAGTCTTTGCACTACTTTACATTTGTCTCTCTCCAATGTAATGTAATGCTCTTGTCACTTAGCCAAGATTTTACTTCACTAGAGGCGTCTATGTACAAATACAGTACCTTTGGCCTCAATCTGCCCATTGTTTATAAACGAGACCTTTGATATTCAGAGTTAATATCACAGACACATCTGTGTACACAGTCATGTATGACATTAAGATACACTCAGTTGATTATGATGTATTTTATATTGTTAGAAAAATATGATTTTATACTTTATATACAGGGTTAACTAGGTGAACTGAAGTAACTGTGCTGTGCATAGAAGTGATTGTGCAGGCGTGTGAAGAATGTTAGACATGACTGTGCAAGCGTTTGGAAAAGAAACCTTTTGTTGCATTTTCAAGGACACCATGCTCATCTGCCCTTGTAAGATACACAGCTCCGGAGGAATGAGAATATCAGCAGGAATGTCAAATCTCTGCCCGTTTTACATTATAAAAACTTTTTTCTTTTTTCTTGTTTTGGAGTTTTGGTAGTGGGGAAAGATTATTCTGTATAGTGCATTTGAAGTCCAGACATAATTTCCAAACTACAAATTAACTGGACTGTCAAAAAATGGCACTAATAACATATTTCTCTCAAATAGGCAGTGAGGAAAAGCAGCAACAATACACAGGAAAAAGTTTCTTAAATATCCCTGTCAAAGTCTCTCACAAAGATGAATAAAGCATATGCAACATATCACTTCTCTTTCTTATCAGAGTTTCATCTCTGCCTCTTATCACAAGAAAGACCTTTCTACTATGACTTCAGTGATGAAATTGTCAGGTGTGCTTGGGACATGCATGTATGATTAAGCCCCATTAAAGCTAATCTTTAACATAATTATATCCTACAACAGTGTTTCTCAAACTTTTTACACCATGTACCACCTGAGGAAATACTGGCCTCTCCAAGTACCACCATCATGACTGAGGTCAAAATACAAAAGCCTCCGCCGACCCTAAGGCTACGACTCTGACAGTTCACACAGGAGGCAGGTTTATTTCTAATAAGTCCCGCTCCAACTGAATCCAAATTTGACTCGAGTCATATCTGCTTCTTGTTTTGCCCTGTTTGCCCCTTACAAGTAGCCACAGCCACTGTCGTCCAATTTCCAACACAGTTGCTTGAAATAGTCTCCTCCTGATCCGCACTTCTCTTCGTAATACTTCCGGTTTGGAGCCACGATTTTAGAATTTTTGAAGCATTCTCCACATTTTATCTCCTCTTATTATTTGCCATCACAGTTTTGGTCTACCAGTAATCAAGGATGACGTGTACATGTGTTCATGATGGTGACTACATACTATGCTGATATTGAAAAAAATACAGCAAAGACAAAACTTAATTTCAATTAAATTTCAATCATCTCATATTTTATGTATTTTTTCATTCTAAAGTTTGGATTATTTTGATAGTTTTTAAATTAATTCATTTAGTTTTTTAAAAATATTTCTGACATTCCTCCAAGTACCACTTATGGGAGTTTGCGTACCACAGTTTGAGAATCTAGGTCCTACAACATTATCTCCTTGTAGTGATGGCTCTAACAGAACACGCCAAATAACAACATGATGTACAAAAGGAGGAAAGGGATGTCAGCAAAGTGACTTAAGATGCAATAAGGCTAATGCTGTCTGTGGATTCAACATCTTACAAACTGTAAGGGTTTCTTTGTAGCATTGATCCAAAAATACTGTTTGTAGGGCTAGACAAATGTAAGATGCAGGCTTGTGACCAGATGGTCTTTGGAGTTCTGTTGGGTACCAGCACACGAGGGGGTGAAAGGGAATGAGATGGCTGACAAGTTAGCAAAAGCATCACTAAGAAAAGAAATTACAATACATATGCAGCTAGGTAAAGGAGAAGGGAAAACAATAATCAAGAAAAAGGGAATGGAAAAATGGCAGGAAAAGTGGGATGAGGATCAGAAAGGAAGAGGATTGCATAAAATACAAAAGTCAGTAATAACTAAGATCTACAGAGAGAGGAACAGGAGGGAGGAAATCCTCATTTCCCGTCTTAGAGTAGGACACACCGGACTGAATGACACCATGTATCTGCTGGGGAAAAGGATAGATGATTTATGTGATATGTGCAGAGTAAAGGAAAATGTAGAACATGTGTTGTTACACTGTATGAAGCATAAATTAAAAAGGAAAAGATTTGAAGGAAAAATTAAAGAGGCAGGTAGGGAGTGGAGCCTAAATGGAATTCTGGGAACAGTAGGAGAGGGAGAAGAGATAAGGAAAGGGAGGAGGGCGCTGCTTGTGTTCCTAAGGGACACAGGGCTGGCAGCTAAAATATAAAAATAGGTAAGTAACATGATGATGCACACTCTTGTACAGTAGGTGGCGGTATGCACCTAAAAGTTGTTTGCGACCCGCCATTAAAAAAACAGAAGAAGAAGAAGAAGATGGTCTTTGGTTTGATCCTTGAACTGGATGGGCGAGCTGAAAGTGCGATGCGTCTTTCACCCTCATTACCAATACTGACAGGCTCCTGAGCAAGGCCCTTACTTGCTAACTACTGTGGAGATGCTCTGTGGGTGTTAAATCACATTGTGATTGACTCACTACATTGATTACAAGTTTGTTTCGGTATTACTTTTAATATTTTATTGAAGCTTTGTAATACTAATTTTAGGCTCTTCAAGGCCAGGCTTTGGGTTGATTTTTACCTCCCAACCTGTGCGCAACCTGCTAGAAAAACCAGCATAGACCAGCAAGGCTGGTCACCAGCAAAACCAGTATGGTTATACCAGCAATACCAGCATATGTTGTGTTTTGGTGCTGGTGACCAGCATCCCATGCTGGTTATGCTGGTCCAGCATCATGCTGGTCACCAGCATCCCATGCTGGTTATGCTGGTCCAGCATCTCATCCCAGCTAGCATTTTAACATTTTTTCACTGTTGAATCAACGTCATGGTTCATCATTTTTTCAACATCTCACAAATTTATTTACGTATCACATTTCATGCACGGGCAATTCAGTGTGCTTCAAACAGAAAGAACATCCAATACATACAATTAACAAAAAGGAGAAAATAGGGGATCATTAAAGATAATATAAAAGACCTCTAATGATATAATACTTACATTTAATAACATAACAACTGATATAGCAAATGAAAGTCCATGTATTGCCTACAGTAGATGGATGTCGACACGCCCCCAGTTTTG
>JAJHUR010140051.1:5580-26464 GCA_027495735.1 Lutjanus campechanus | reverse complement strand
TGTGTGTGTGTGTGTGTGTGTGTTGGGTGGAGCGGCTGAGTGCCCGCAAACAAAAAAGTTAATGTAAGCAGATGTGTGTCAGTTGTGAGTCTGATGGTGGAAATGAAAGTATTTGAGGTGAGGTCTCATTTCTGTGTATAACTGCGTACATGGAGTGGTGTGTTTGTGTGTGTGTGTGTGTGTGTGTGTGTGTGTGTGTATTGTTTGCATTTAAGAACACTGATGAGTGACAAAGTCACTGCTGTGATGCTTCACCTCCCTGAGGAGAGAAACATAACACATCACACACACACACACACACACACACACACACACACACACACACACACACACACAGTACACATGAACTGACATGCAAATTTGAAAAAGAGAAAAACTGTGAAAAATACACCTCCTCAGTGGGAGTGTCCCACGGGTGACAGTGTTCGTGACAAAAAGTAAATCATAACTTTGAGCACATCATTAAAAACTAACAAAACTGTTCAGTGTTGGCAAAACAACTAGCAAAGAGTCGACCACAGTGTCAGTCAGCCAGGTCAGTCAGTTATTAAAGAAACAACCAGTCAGTATTTTTAACTTTATTGTATTTATCTTATTAACCCTTACTTTTTGGCAGTATCCTAATTTTAAAAGTTGAGCCCCCCCCCCACTGCACCCCCACTACACACTGCGACTCCACCAGATATAAGCTACTTCTGTTTTTGCACTACTGTCACTTTTTCTTACAATGACTCTCAACTGACATTCTTTTTGCACTACACCACCCCAAAGACTTTTATCTGTCTGCCTTATGTCTCTGTCATTACCTGTACTTAACTTTTATTCTTTTTCCTATCTTATTTTTCTACCCTATTTCAATTTATTTTTATATATTTTGTTACACTTGTATCATATTGTATAGATAGATATTGTATGGATATAGATATAGATTTAGATTTGAACTTATGTTTACGATTTAGATTTATGTTTACTCCGTTGCACTACGGGTCTGAGAGTAATGTAATTTCAATCCTATGTATGTCCTGTACATATGTGGCATTGACAATAAAGAGACTTTGACTTTGACTGTACTATCTCACAATACAGTATATACCACCAACACAATTATCACTGCCCCTTGTAATGTTATCTTACCTTAAAGGGATAGTTCACCCAAAAATGAGAATTCTACTCACCCTCATGCTGATTGAAGGTCAGGTTTAGTTTTTTAGTTCACAAAACACTGCTGTGGTTTCACAGGAAAACAGTGTTGCAGAATCTCCCAAACAATGGAAGTGAATGGTGACCAGTTTTCAAATGTAAAAAAACAACATAATGAAAACATAAAATGCCTCCATGCTGCTCATCTGGTGTAATCCAAGTCTTCCAAAGCCCACACCGTCACAACACACACACGCCCAGTTTAGACAGTGTGTATGTGCACATGGCTCCAAGCAAAGGATCTACAGTGAAGATTCAGACTAAAAACATGGTGTGAAATGACGTCTGTCAAGTCAACTTGGCATGTCAGGACTTTAGGAGACTTGGATTACACCAGACGAGCGGTATGGAGGCATTTTATCTATTTATTTATTTGCGTGATCTCAGGTCGTGACTCAGTTGATGAATGAATTTAGGTAATAATTGCATAAAGTGGGCGTGACTTAAAACTGGACAGCAAGTAAAGTCTGCACAGCCTGCAATAGAGGAAAGCTGCCAGACAAACCTACAGGAATTTCACATACACATCTACACACCTACACACCTACACACACACACACACACACACACACACACACACACAGACACCCCTCTCTCTCTCTCTTCGCAGAGAGTTGACACCAGCAAAGGGTGATTCAGAGGGTGCTAAACCGCTCATCAATAACCGCCACACAAACACAACCACTGTTACCCACCACCTCTTGTTTTTCTCAATGTGTCATGTCAAGTGTGTGAACAAGAAAACCACACACACAGACGCACCCCTACACTCACACACGCTGCCACACACTCTGCATGCTGTTTATACTGGACATTGGGCAGATCTGTAAGCTATTGAGGTGATAAATCTGTGGTCATGCAGCTTCCCGTACTTCTGTACTATAACCAGGAACTGAGTGAGGGATGTTTGTATTTTGTCATTTTGTATTTCATATGTGCACATGTGCATTGAAACTGCAAACAGCTGGAAGATAGTTTTATTTGAATTGAGAAACAATATTTGAAAAGCCTTTTTTTTTTTTTATTTAGAAAAAAATCTCCCAGTAGCCTGGTGTGGTAGACAATGCAGTCCTGTTGCCCTTTGGATTCAATGAGACTGATTTAATGCACTCATGTCTTTTGTTTTGGAGACTTCTGTGGACAAAAGGAGTAGTAATAACCAGTAATAATCACAAAATATAATTATCTAACAAAAAAAAATCTCCTCCTGCTTCTTTCTAAACTCTGGACATACTACTCACTGTAACTTTGGAAAATAATAAAATATAAACACAAGCCTGTTTAATGTGATTTTTGACATCATGTGTAACTATACAGAATCTTCTTGTGGATGGTGTCATTAACTTATCTCATATAAAGGGTGTAGTAACAAATCGAGTCTGTCTCATAACCAGATAAAAAACCTCTTATTGTAGCTTTAATAAATCCAATTATTATATAAATAAATATTACCATAATGGCTTCAGGAATCAAAAAAGTTTTACATTAGTAATCTGAGTATTGTGTGTTGTTGCAGAGGCATTTTCAGCCTCAGGCCACATTTTACAAAAACAGAAAATACTCTCTTAATGCCTTTAATTGGCAGTGGAGTTGTGTTGTTGTTACTTCCCCAGGGGTCATTTCATTTCCATGTTTTTAGCCTCGAAATTTCTCCAGCTGGAGACGACTCAACAAGCCAAACAAACTGTCAAACATGGGAATAGTTTGATTACACAAGACTATATCAAATTAACATTTTCAAATTAAATTCCCAACACTGTTACAAAATTTCAGCTATAGCAGCAATTAAACTTAAAAAAACAGGGTGCAGTTGATCATCCTCTTTCTAGTCAATCTACTCACCAAATTTGTAATGAGGGATTTTTGATTTACTCTCTTTTGTCCGTGTCTTAATCCCTCTTCTCCTCTCTGCTGCATTTCCTTGTTAACTGCCCTCATATCTCCTCTTCTACTCATTTTACACAGTAGACACCCTGTGCGTCTGTAAATTACACCAACCTCGCAGTAACACAATCCCTTTTAATAAAGTTTATTTATTCTCAGCACTTTAAGCTAAACTCGATACGTCATCCTAACGAAACATGACGCTTCCCCCTCTGGGCATGTTAATAGTTTCTAAACTGTTCTGAATTACAGCCTGTGTGTGTGTGTGTGTATGTGTGTGTTATATGTTATATTTAGCGTACAGTATACAGTATGTCTGTGTCTATAAGCCTGTGCTCATTCATCTACAGTATTCACGTGTGTGTATACAGTATTTATAGGTGCTTGTGTGTTTCATGTCCAACATGGTTTACGTTTGCCCCACATGCAGCAGGGGGAGCAGACAGCTGGTTGTTTCCAGCACTAACGGACAGTTTTAAGGGGCTGTTTGGGTTAGTGACAGGCAGATGGAAAACCCTCACAGCCATCCGCTCTCACTGAGGCTATTTATAGACCGCAGACCATCCACGCCGCTGAAAGCGTGGAGAACAGGCCGGCTGAGTGAGCGGCTCTTTCACTGGTGAGCTGGTTGGCCACTGTGGTTCATCTGTGAATGTGGAAAATCTCACTATTCTCCAGTTGATTGCTGACCTGTCAGTTCTTTCTAATGTGACAATTCATCAACTCAATGAGACGACCGGTCAGATGACTAGCTGGGGCCGAGCTGTTCAGGTTTAACCCTGTGACAGGACTTTCAACCTCTGTTTGGCTACTGGTCACAGGTATATAGGGCTCAAAGTGACAACTGATGCTTCACTAAGCCCCGCCCTCCTTAGCTCCTGTTGCTACACCTGCCAAACTTCCTATTCTCACACTCAGTTAATGCAGTTTACGGTGATAACAATGGCAGAGTTAACATTGAGATTATGAGTAATTGTTGAAACACAAGTACTGTGATTCCTTGAAAAACTAAACAAAAGCAGATTCTCATTTCTAGCTGATGATGGTGGATTTTGTCGCTAAAATAATGACTCACAAGCAGATTTCATAAGTGTAGCTGGCTGATGTAAGCTAATGCTAACTATTTGAATCAGCTGAGAAGTCTCCAGCTGACGTTTTAATGTTTCCTTTTGACATGATGTAAAACAAGAACCCTGGGAAAGAGTTTTTGTAAAGTTATCTAACATGATATAATGTTAATGCTAACTGACTGAGGCTAAAGCTAGCTTGCATCTCAGCAAACATTGGTCAGATGGTGAAATACGGCAGGTGTATCTACATGATAGATGACAGAAATACACTCATTAATGTGGGAAAAGGAAGCACAGGGACACGATTAGTGCAGTGGACATTGAGATGGGTTACCCAGCCAGACCAGCTGGACCATGATCGTGGGAGACAGCTGTGATAAGAGCTAAGCTAACCAGGCTTCAACCTGAGACAGTGAGCCAGAACAAGATGCATTGTTGTCGAATCACTTTGATTCTGCATCAGTCCACATCCTCCTCCTCAAACCCCCACAGAACAGATGCAGATGCAGTGATATCTAACAAGGTTGTCTGGAGGTAAAGTTACTGCAGCTAGTAAGCTAGTGTTAGTTAGCTGGACATGCTAATGTTTGCAGCTTATGTTAGAGCAGATGAAGACAGAGTTGAATCCATTCACCACGCGTGTGCTCTTGTGTTTCACGTTTTTGAGAGACAACAAAAACAGACGCCACCATCCAGATTCATGAAATGCCGAGTATCGCTCTTCTCAGAGCCTCCTGATCACCTTCAACATGGAGACAAATGGAAAGCTTGTCAGCTCTACATATGGTTGCTAAGCTATGATTGGACATTATATTGCATGATATTGATTAATCTAATAATAATCAATTTCTCAGTTTGTTTTATCAGAGAAGTTACAAATACAACCCTCTTGTTAAGCCCCTGACTTCACAGCTGGCTGACAGAGCTGTATTCAGTCACTTTGTGTCAGCACTTCTGGTCTTTGTCAGACAGAAAGCTGCGCTGGAAAAATCTCTCTGTGTGTGTATGTGTGTGTGTGTGTGAGAGAGAGAGAGAGAGAGATACAAAGACAGAGCGGGTGACAGAGAGTGTTTATGTATGTGTGTGGGTGACAGTCTGTGTGTCCCCGCTGCATTATGTACTGCACATAGTATATCAGATGTAACCTTTTTTTGAAAAACAACATGAGAGAGAGAGTTTAAAATCAGAAATCTGTTTATGTTTTTTGTATATATATATATGTATATATATATATATATATATATATATATATATATATATATATATATATAAATATTTTTTATAATTCTATACTTTTTAGATGTGTATATTTTCTGACCCAAGGGGAGAAGCCATTCAGAATTTCATTGCACCTGAGTATAATGATAATAAAGATCTTTCTGATTTCTTCCTGATTAAAATGCCAGCCTGCTTGGTTTTTGAATGTGATATTGATCTGTAATGGACTGCATGCCAGAAATAAAAGAGCCTCTGGCAGCTGAATAAACATGGCAAATTGTGGACTAGATGCTTTCCAATAAATAAATAAATATATAAATACATAAATAAGTAAGTAAGTGAGTAAGTAAAGTAAGTAAATAATAAATCAGTGGAAAAGGATTTTTACATTTTCAAGTCTGAAGATGACAGGACAGTTAACCAAAGACAAGCTAATAATCTGAATGCATTGCTATTTCATTTCACTTTATTATTTAGTCATCGCGCTCAGGTTCACATTATCTGTTTTAGGGGGCGATGGGGACATTTTGTCTTCACCAATCAGCAGCAAGTGTCAGTCAGTTAATCTGACAGTTTGATTGACACTTTGCATCATCTCCTGTATATTTTTTATTGTCTATGAACAGAGAACCGGAGCAATAAGTGGGCTGGTAGTTTATTGTGTATATTTTGGTATTGATGTCAGTCATTGACTGTAAATAAAGATGAATGGCACGTCTCCTGTTCCTCCCACTGTACAGAAATGAAGCCAAAATACACCAAATATGAGTGCTGCCATCTAATGCTGCTGATGTCATTCAGAGCCAGAGTCTGTGCAGCAATGATTGACGTTAGAGCCGTGGAAGTCCCGCCCACACACCCAACCAAGTGAATTGCAAGCAGGGCTCAGCTTTCAATCATAACATGACGCCCCCTCTTTATTGATTTATGTATTTAAAAGTACACAAATCGGACTTTGAGCAAAAAAAAAACACACCACAGAAGTGTAGAGTGATATTATGTTTCATTATCATAGAAAGTTTTTATATCAAGTCGGCGCATCTGTCCATATTCACACACTCTCTCCCTCCCTCCCTCTCTGCTGCGGGTAGTTTTTTTTTCCTTTTACCTGGTTTCAGGTGGAGCTAAAGCTCCATCAGCATTCGCTCCTCACGTCCATGCTTTCAGTGCATGTTCTGCCATTTATAACAATGGGTGTACTTCAAAACGTGTCAGATGCCTTTTGGCATTTGTTTTGGCCTTAATTCTTGTGGTGAGTTTTTCCATTTCATATATCTCACTCACAAGATCCTAAGTTAAGTTATGTTTCAGACAGTTCCTTATAATTTGTTTAATCACTGCTACCCTAATTATTAAAAACAAGTGAGGATCTTTCTTGTCGAGCTCTTCTGGCAGTAATTTGATAATTCTGTAATAGAATTTTCTCAGAAGCCATTTATCACTTTTTTGTGTGTGTGTCTTTAAAGATGAGTTTTAAGCGTGTGGTTCAGGTCGTAGTTACTCACCGCCTTCATTGAGCTGCACTGATAATACATGATACTCATTCACACAGCAGCTGTGACTTTGTATCTCAGCTCACTCTCTCCCACACTGAACCACCATAAAAAACGAATAAGCATGTGAACAATACAAAGACAATATAAAGAACACAAGAAAACATAGTTAGGATGCCTTAAAAGTTCTGATTTTAACGGTTCAGGACCTCCACTCTAACCACTGTCCCACCCTGAACTAGGGATGATCCTGTTGATTAAATGCAAACTTTACTTTAGGGGCTATCGGGTCAGATGCGCTGGACGAGAGGGGCTGCTGTCTGATGGGGCCACAGCCCCGACTAGTAGCAGGTGGCTGCATAACACCTTAGAGGCAACAGTTAACTGGCATTGTACATGAATAAAATATCACTGAATAGTTTAACTGACTGGCATTTCTGGTGCCAACTTAATCACGTAGTCGACTAATGTCGCACATCCCTGCCCTGAAGTGGCTGAACCAGACCTCTGTTGGAAAGAAAAATGTAATACATAAAAGTAAAATATGTCTATTTTATTCAATTTACTCCATTATTCCATTCCATTATTTACTGTAATGTTTGTGTAATGTTTGTTGGTCTGTTTATCTCAGCAGTACTTTGTAGAAACAGCATGGCCCTTCGCCTGCGACAGCTGCGTTGCTTAGATAAAGAAAATCACTTTTTATCACAAAGGGAGGGATAAAGACTCTGCTGCAATCAAGGTGGATTCACTCCTTAAGTCTCTGTTTTATCCTTAAGTTTGATTTATTTACAGAATGAATCTACCTTAATCTCTTTGTCTTTCTCTTGTTTTACCTCATTTTCAGTTTTATTTGTGTTTGAGTCGAGTTGAGCTTTTGGTGACTTTTCTCAACTTTCACTTTCACACCTCAGCGTCTCTCTCTGTCCTCCTCCTCCTCCCTGTGCAATGAAAAGGAAGATGGATGTTTCCTCTCCCCTCTCTGTTTTCATCGTATTGTCCAGTTCAGCTAAAATCTATTGTCTTGTGAGTAATGGAACCAATATTTGATTTCCTTTTCTCTCTTTGCTGGTGTGGGAAGGCAAACTTAAAACCTGAACTTTCCTCACCTGCCTGTGAACTTTAACATCTTGAAGTAAAAAACAACTCTTTCTGCAGTAGCTTTTTTGGGCCTATTTCCACCTGATTTTACATTCCTCTTTTCAATGCTTAATAACTTCTCATATAAACATCACAGAGCCATGGTCAGTGACTTCAATTGAAAAAGACACTTGTACCATTAAATAGGTTTGGATGATGTCTTCCTATATGGCATATAACAACGTTCCCAGTGAATCAAACACACTAACAGTGGCAAGTATCTGCCTCAGCACAGGTGATAGAAGCAATACAAGAATACAACTTCAGTTCGACCGGAACTCAGCCAGACACACCAAACATGCAGCAAAATGGAAAAAGATTTAGCTGGAATAAGCAGCAGACAGCAGGTAGCTTGTGACATGTGTTTGTAGTGTGTAGTCGCTACATACAAAATATCCAGTAGAGGGCAGCAAACACCACACAATGACAGCAGAATAAGTAATGTTTTCTGTACTTAAACTTGTATTAAATAGTAGATGATTGACATTTACTCTGTTACTGTTGTTTGGATCAGTTATTATTAAATTTGTGTTTGATATTATAATAATAATCCATATGAATCATTGTGAGTTTCTTATTTCTCTGTTTCAGTCCCACACACACAGTTACATGTAGCACAGATCTCCAGTTCTATTATTTCTGTCTACCAACACAGCTCTGTCTGCTGTGCTGTTGGAAGGAGCTTAAAAAAAAGATTCAAGTGTCTGAAAATTGTTTTCTAACAGACTCGGGGACGAGCGAAATCTCAGTCAGAGCCTTGAAAAAGGCTGCACTATCAAGTTAGCTACCTAGCATCCCACCTTCACCTTCATCCCAAGCAGCATGCAGCAAGCAGGCCTAAGGGGATGAAGTCCTAACCAATGAGTGAGCCAGATCTAACCTTTCTCTACCTAGAGAAAACAAGAAAAATCTGATTGGATAACTCTATTTTGCTGTTTTCAGAACAGTAACCCTTTCATTTCTGAAACAAAGTTGAGGAAAGGAGGTTTAAATTACAGTAGATTTAGAAGAGAATAGCCCAATAAATGAAATGAAATGAATCAAATTAAATGTGTTTAGATTTAACATTTGAAATACTGATATGTTAGGCCTTCTCTGATGGCCGAGAAGGCCCTCAATGTTCCAATCAGTTGCTCACAATAAAGGTCTTCAAAGAAGATGGTGCACATGCTTCAAAAACCACGAGTATCAATATGCAGTTGCAACAGCCTCCACTCTCCTGGAAAGGCTTTCAAATATTCCCTCCCATTCAGCTTGAAGAACATTAGTGAGGTCCAGTGCAGATGTTGAATGATCAGCTCTGGCTTGTTCAGGTTGAGCATTTGGTGCTCGGGCCCTAACTATTCAATTAAACTGATTAATTCATCTGGTCCTCAAAAAACACAACTGCTGCTCTTTGTGCTTTGTTTTCATTATTTATTAATTACAGGCAGCCCTCATGAGCAGTTTTTGTTTGTTTTTCACCCCAAAAATAAACACTTGATTTTTTTGTTTGTTTTTTACAAATACATTGTGGCTGTTATTGGTTGCTGCTCTACAGTATAATTCTTTTTTTTTCATACAACTGTCAATCTCTCTCGCTCCCTTTTAAATTCAGTTACACGTGTGACTCAACATCACAGAGAAACATCAATGTCAAAATCATTATTTAAAAATTTTAAACTAAGCCTATTATATTTTTAAATCATGATTTTCTGGAGTGACAAGTTGTTTCCAATAAAACTATTCACTATTATTCATTATTGATTCATTAATCACAAAGTGGTCTGACACAGTACTCCTGCGTTTTGTCCTTCTTTCTTCAAAACCATTAAACCCTCATTCTTTCCCTCCATCAGGAAAATCAAGACCAACTACTTCATCGTGTCTCTGGCGTTTGCCGACCTGCTGGTGTCGGTCCTGGTGATGCCGTTTGGTGCCATCGAGCTGGTCCACCAGCACTGGATCTACGGCGAGACCTTCTGCCTGGTCCGGACCTCGCTGGACGTCCTGCTGACCACCGCGTCCATACTGCACCTGTGCTGCATCGCCCTGGACAGGTGAGACTCTCTGGTCTGCTGGTGTGTTTTGTTTTAATCTGCACAGACTTACATTGTATTTTTAATATTTTTTTAAATACTTTTTAATACTGTGCTGTGTTTTGTCATTTAATGCTCAAGTTTATGAGTGTGTGAAGATTTCTCTGCACTGTTTGTTGCAAAAGGACTCACACATGCTGTCTAACTTGCAATATACGATTTATTAATTAGACCACCAGGCGAACAGTTTGTGTCAATCAGAAGCCATCTTAAACAGGGAGTGGTTGGTCTGCTACCAATCACATTCACCACGTGCAAAAAAGGGACAAAATTATCAATGGGTTATAGAAACACACTACAATATCCAAAACAGAGACAGAAAAATAAAACACTATGATAACAGATAACAATTATTCCATACGCAAATACCAGTTTTTGGGAATTTTTACTGCAATAAATGATTGCAGTAAAAAAATACTCATATTCAGATTCAAACTGATATCTAGAAAAATGGCACCTAAAAAGATCAGTATCATCATAAATTTTAATGACATAAAACCCTCTACAGTCATTGACAGGGCCTCAAAAATCATGCAGCAGGTCACATGACTAAATTAACCTGATCATATAATATACAGTATATTGTGCTGATATGTACATATTATGTACATATTCATATGTATTCAGAGCCTATTTAAGATGGCTTCTCACTGACAAACTGTTTGCCTGATGAAGGTTTAGTACCAACAAGTCACAAATAAATGTTATATTGCAAGTTAGACAGTGTGCTGGAGTCCTTTTGCAACTTTTTGGTCTCTGATACACCCGTCTCATCTAAGAGATGTGCGAAGTGTTGCTTTGTTTCTTCTGCACTGTTTGTAAAATGGTATTGCCCCTTTGGTGGAACTCGCATCTCATCTCTGAGGACTTCTCTTCCTTTTCTCTTTATGTCCTCTCTCTGTTTGGATAAAATGGGGTCTTCTTTCACCAAAACAGAAGAAAGCCATTTTCATTTTCAGATAGAACAGAGTTCCTTCTTTTCTTCAAACATAAAAGAGAGGAATTAGCTGGTTTATGTATTTCACTGTGGACAGAGGTTTCTAAAAGAAACACCTATGCTAAATGGTTGCAAATTCAGCAACATTTTCACTATTTAGAGATGTAAGCGGTTTATAGTGTTGACTCCTTGTGTATGTGGAGGCTCTGCTGATGCAGTGGGTCTAAATCTTTGTTGTTTAGTGTAGAGACACTCCTCACACTGTTCAGGTATATCAGACTGTCTAACTGTACTGTAATTTTCTCATATTCAGCAGATTAATGCATTAATACAATAATAGAAATTAAAGCTCCAGTAGGCAACATTGTTTTAGTATAATTAAGAAATAATTTCATAAAAACCTTTAAGCATATTGTAAATCAGGTGATCTGAGACAGAGATATACTGCTGCACCTCCTCTATGTCTCTATTTTCAGCATTTAGAGAATCTGTGCTGGGACGATAGTCTTGACCAATCACAGGTCTTTTAGGACCTGGGGGACTCCTCCTACTAGAGCAGCTGCACGTTCACGTTACTTCGGTCAGACCCTGAATCAATGACAGAAACTACGGCAGGAAAAGTTGCTATAAAACAGCATTATAATAAAGAGAAAATAGCCTAATTAGCAACATGCTCAACCCAGGAGTTTGTCAGCTCACTCAGTTACTTTTGAGTTCACCTTCAGTTGTATTCATTCACTTGTATCGTGGAGCTTTGCCGAGTGCCGAGAGGACCAGGCAGAGCCGACAGACAGAGCCGACAGACAACTGCTCAGAGCCGGTGAGCTCTTCAGAGGAGGGTCTGCAGCAGACTGGAGCTTCTGGAGGAAAAAACCACAGGAGCTGCTGTGATGCTGGCTATTTTACTGTCAGGAGAGGAGCTCAGAGTGTATATTTCAAACTTTTTTGATTAAGAAGAGGATTTATCTTCACTCCTGTTTCAACCTTCTGCAGCAACAACGAAGAAATCATGGAGCTGTGGATCGGCCAGAGGAGAGCTCAGCATTTGTTTTTGAAACTTTTGAGATGAAAAAGTGGATTTATTTTTACTCCTGCCTCTCAGCCCCTCTGCAGCAGCGGTTCACGAAACTATTACGGATGTTCTGACCAGCCAGATGAGAGCTCAGAGTCTGTTTCTTAAACTTTTGTGATTAAAAAGTGGATTTATCTTCATGTTTGCTTGTAAGCCTGTGTGCAGCAGCACCATGGAGGAATCCTCCACGCCGTTTACAGGGTGAGTAAATGACACTGTGCTTTTGTACATTTTTGGCCACGCGAGTCAAACTGTGTTGCCGCTAAGTTGCATTTTCATGACCGCTTATATCGCGGAGAGCCGCACCTGACATGAACTGAGAGCCCGACTCCTCTCCAAGCGGGTAGGTATGTCCCAATACAACTTTTTCACTTCCGATACGATACCGATATTGCAGCCTTGAGTATTGGCCGATACCGATATCGATCCGATATCAGCACGAATCATACATACTTTTATTACTTATCCTGTTCATCACCAGGCCTATTTTTTCTGCCTTCTGTCCGAAATGACTCATCCAAAATAAATGGAGGATATTTTCACAACTACAAGGGCTATATGTACAATCTTGGTGTCAAAATAACGGTAATACATGTGAGATTACTATAGAAGTGTCAGAATCAAGATATGTGTTGCTGTGTCAGAGTAGATTAACCTAGAACACAGAAAAAATGTGAAAAACACTTTTGAATCATATGATAGTAGCCCGATTCATCTAGGAATTAGTAAAGTTATATCTGATGAGTAACTGTGCAAAAGTCGATGCTAAAAAAGTGAACCTGAACAGTTTTACAGATGTTTTAACACAGACATATCCAGGCGAAACTGCACCAAATGTTCCATTTGGGCATCAGTCACACTGACGTTTGGCACTGTGTTGTTAGTATGTTAGCACCGCTATCTGATTCAAACAGTCAGAGAACCACCTCTGCTGTATATTTCTCGCGTATTCTCCTCACCGGGGGTCTACTATGCTCAACTAAGAGCGTGTGAAGTGTCAACAAAGCTGCGCCCTCTGCGCATGTCCGTCCACTCACTGGGACAGACCAGGGACTAGCTCTGCAACCCATTGGTCAATTTTGATGATCGACACCTCTATAAACCAGTCAGAGTCTTGAGATTCTATTGCTACCACCCAAATTTACCATAGCAACACCAATGACGATACAGAAGGACGTCTAGCCAGAGATGGTATATTCTAGGAAGATGCGTTACTCCACTTGAAAAAAGCCCTGGCTCTTATGAAAACAACCAGGACCATCGCGATTCATTTCAAACTACTGAAGAGTCATAGGAGTAGACATAATCAGTGTTTTTTCAAGATGGAATATAACTTTAGGCCACAAAACAGCTAAAGTAAGGCATATTTTATGATTCTGTGAAGGTTTTTTTGCGACTATTTGGCGTCTAAATCTCAGAGTTTTTGTCACACTGTGATGAGTGAGACCTCGTTATAATCAGTACGATCTCTGTTTTCATAGACACCTTACATGTCTGGTTTGCTTGAAGTGGTGAAATAGTAAAAGCACTCAATTGAACGTGGGCTGTTTTCACGTTTTTGTTAAATGCCCATATTATTGCTTGTGGTTTTAATTGTGTTTCGTTTAGGTGGCAATACTTGATAGAGGCTTTTAGCTGAGTTTCTCCCCGTCATTTTGGGGTGCTACATGTTAAGATTGGTGCTTCCTAGCGTGCCCATAGACCGTCTGTACCGCACGCATCTGACGCTGCCCCCTGTACAGGGGGCTCTCGGGCTGAAGAGGTTTTAATTTATAGTGTGGAATGTTAGAAAAGGCTTGATCAATTGATTTGTGGCGGGCGGTACCAACGTTAAGGTGCATTACCACCACCTACTGTGTTGGAGTGTGAACCAGAGTCACCTATGGATAGAAGTGCTGGAGTGGAAAATGGACTGCTTATTGGAGCGCTCATATCGGAGATTTTAGATGCAGTCCGATAAAATCCGATACTCATTTTTTGGCTGATATCGGACCGATATCCGATATGAATATCGGATCGGGACACCCCTACAAGCGGGTTGCAGTCATGTGGCGCTGACCGCGGCCCAGAGCCTCCTTTCTGTCCTCCTCTAACAAGTGAGTGTTGTGATACTGAGCTTGTGTGTGCAGGAGAGCAGAGAGAAAGACGTTTTTAAAAGTCTCTTTATGTTCAGCTCTCTGTACTTTTATATCTTCACACTGAATCTTCATGTTTTTAATGTAGTTTCTCTCCTCTGTCTGTGTTTTTTACTGTCAGGTGTCTGTTTTATTACACACAGTTGATGTCTGTCGGTCTGTGTTCGCTCACGAGCCTCGTTAACTGTTGCTTGCGCTCATGAAGCACGTGCTGATCATCTAGTGGGAGGGGCTGAGGATGCAGAAAACCAAACCTAACTCAGATGAGACTCAAATATCAACCGTTTTCAGGCTTCCTACCTACTGCAGCTTTAAGATTTTCAAAATGTTCACTGTAGATTTCATAGGAAGTTGCAGGTTTTTCATGGTGCAACTTAAACTTTCACTCAATTCATGGATGTCTGTCAGACAATGATTGTTATTTGATCCCACAGGCTCTCAATAGTTGAGCCTAATATTGCAGTTTAATATAATTTCAGACTGCACTAAATCCATGAATTTATTAGTTTCTGACTCAGGGAAAGTGGGGAAAATTGTAAAAATATCCAATACTGTATCTGAACTATGTGTTTAACCAGATCATACATATTTAGGAAAAGATTTCCTTTACATAACTAAAGTAATATTCACTGAGCATCCCTGGGGAGGCCTGCCTCACACTGTTGTTTGAGTTTATAGGTTATATCAGAATCAGAAACAGTTTTATTGCCAAGTAGGTTTTCACTTACAAGGAATTTGCTGTGGCATGTTGGTACATAAATAAAAATTAAGGCAAATAGTGTCGGTTAAAACAGCAGAAACAGAAAAGTGGAGAAAAAACAAGAAGACATGAAACAATATAAATGTACAAAACAGTAGAAATAATATTTACAAGTGTGACTGTTAATCCAATAGTTGAAGAAGCAGTGCAGAGTTTATGTAAATTTGCCAACAGATTCAAACAAAGCCTTTCTTTTGACCGTCCTTGCACAGCCGCTGTGTAGCTAATTCTAAATTAGCTTGTATGATGCAATTTTAGCTGGCTTGCAAGTGTTAATTATGGGCCGGCAACACTGCCTTATGATTAGCACACGAACGAGCAAACAACACTTCTAAACCTAAGCTTGAAGCACATTACCCAGCAGCTCATTAGCTGCTATCATGACTCACAACTTACTTGTTTTTTTAGGACTTTTTGAGAAAAATTGTCCTGATATCTCACCTCCTCCCTTTTCCTTTCTGGCTTCTTTGTGCTTTGTTAACTGTGGATAGTTTCATCTATCTGTTTTATTTCAAATTGCAACCATAGAGCCACACTGCAACCACCAACTTCACCAGAGGTGCTGTTGCCTCTGTGAGTCATGGTTCATCAAAATAAAAGTCCTCTGCCACTGTTATCTTTTCATTGAGGGGAGGGTCATGTTTCTCCTGCAGCCCCTACAATGTACACCTATAAAGTCATTTATGCTTAATGGTAGATATGCAGATAGATATGTGCGCTGTGATGTGTGTTGCATCATGCAACAGACACCGCTGTCTACAACACTCCCTCCAGTTTGGCAGGTACATTAGTACCACTTCCTCCAGCATTGCCATTTGTTATTGTTGGACAGTTTGAGACAATGAGCAGTGCCCTTTAATCGATGTATTGCTTAAAATCCATGGCAACATAAAGGAGGCGTGGAAGTATGTGGGCAGTGATGGTTACATCGTTTCAAATGGACATATGTATTTTCATATGTAAAGGAGGGATAAATGAGCCTCATGGCGCTCAACAGTCCCATACTCTCCATCCTCTCAAGCTACACAAGCAACTCTGCCGCATCACACTTGTCTGATACTCAGCAGATTAGTACATGAATGTAATAATATAAAAAATGTAAAAAAATGTAAAAGATAACACAAGTTTTAATCTCTTATATAAAAGTCTTTGCCTCTTCACTGTAGATGATGATGATGATGTTGATGATGAAATACTGTTCTTCTGCAGCATTACACTGGAAGTGTGTGAGACCTTGACATACTGTATGTGGAAACAGTGACTCAGTGGTGCTCACTGTCACTGATGCAGTGGGGTGAAGGAGGTGATGTAGTGATTGAATCACACGTACTGTGCAGTTGGGATAAATGACTCCAGGTTAAAGCTCAGGATCACCAGAGCATTGAAGCTTACAACACATCAGTTCACCCAATTCACAAAAACATTGTATTTTCCTGCTTCCCAAAATGTTATCTTTTCTTCAGTTTGTTTGGAAAGGTTTTGAGAGTGTTGAAAATACTGAAAAGTTTCCTGCAAAAAATGACTTTTTTTAACCCTGAAATTATCATTTAACATCTTGTAAGCAAACTAATAAAAAAGATTTATCAGTATACTACTCCAGGGATGAAACTTTAGTCAGTAAATATCTTATAAGAGTCAGTCAGGATTCAGTACAATACAATTGCATCTGATTAAAGCAATACCTTTCCATTAAACAGCTTTGATATTAACCCAGGGAGAGGACTTCCAGACTCATAGTATGGACTGTGTGAGGATGTAGACTGGATAAATTCTTTTTTATTGCCTCCGCAGCCAGAATGATGGAATTCATTTCAACACAGAGGAGAAAAAACACTTTGGCATTTACAGCACCTGAAGAATTTCAGCCAGCAGCAGACATAAACAAAACAGACTGCAGGAGAGCTCTGCAGAAGTTATTCAGTCAGCCTCCCTGAGGTAAACGCACATGCTGCTTATATCAGTGAAAATCATGCTCATTGGTTCACTTTTGGTCACTTCATGCAGAGGTATTAAGAAGTGAGGTAACCCACCTGCAGGGGTGGAAATAACTAATTACAAATACTGAAGTTACTGTAATTAACTAGTTTGTTGTTGTTTTTTTGTTTTTTGTTTGGGTGGGGGCTGGGGGGGGTTACTGTACTTTTATGAGTAGATTTTCAAATTTTACTCGTACTTAAGTATGCATTACACTATGTAATCTAAATAGTTAATTAGTACTTTTAAGGTCTTAATTGAGTACTGAGTACAATTTGAATTATGAGAACCAGGACATATGGACGAAAAATCTAAACATTGCAGCAGCACAGGTTTGGAATAATGATGTTAATGATTAATCATTAATTGATTTATCGCCATTGAGAATATTAATGGATATTTAATCAATAGAAATAACAGAAATGGCAGTAACTGTTTTGTCTGGCAGAGACATTTGCTGAAAAAGTAAACTTAAACTTAAGAAGAAGGGCGACTCTGGGTGATTTGATGACACTTCCATAGGTGCCCACTGTCATATACACTCACCGGCCACTTTATTAGGTACACCTTGCTAGTACCGGGTTCAACCCCCTTTTGCCTTCAGAACTGCCTTAATTCTTCATGGCATAGATTCAACAAGGTGCTGGAAACATTCCTCAGAGAATTTGGTCCATATTGACATGATAACATCACACAGTTGCAGATTTGTCTGCTGCACATCCATGATGTGAATCTCCTGTCCCACCATCCCAAGGGTTCTCTACTGGACTGAGATCTGGTGACTGTGGAGGCCACTGGAGTACAGTGAACATATTGTCATGTTCAAGAAACCAGTTTGAGATGATTTGACCTTTGTGACATGGCACGTTATCCTGCTGGAAGTAGCCATCAGAAGATGTGCACACTGTGGACATAAAGGGATGGACATGGTCAGCAACAATACTCTGGTAGGCTGTGGCTTTTAAACAATGCTCAGTTGGTACTAAGGGGCCCAAAGCATGCCAAGAAAATATCCTCCACACCATTTCACCACCACCACCAACCTGAACTGTTGATACAAGGCAAGATGGATCCATGCTTTCATGTTGTTTACACCAAATTCTGACCCGACCATCTGAATATCACAGCAGAAATCAAGACTCATCAGACCAGGCAACACTTTTCCAATCTTCTATTGTCCAATTTTAGTGAGCCTGTTCTTAGTTGACAGGAGTAGCATCTGGTGTGGTCTTCTGCTGCTGTGGCCCATCTGCTTCTAGGACCGAAGTGTCGTGTGTTCAGAGATCTTCTTCTGCATAACTTGGTTGTAACGAGTGGTTATCTGAGTTACCTTTACCTGAGTTGCCTTTCCAAAAGTGAAAGATGGGTTCTGTCATTTTAGGTAGTTCTTATCACACTGATGTTTGTTCAGATGCTCAATTTCGGAACAGTTTGGTTTTATTGAGTTATTTGATTCTATAAAAAGGACTTTTCATGCCATGATTGACAGCTGATTGAGTTGGACGTCTGTGTGGGCTGGAACTCCAAAGTGACAGATTCTGGCTCCAAATGATGTCATCAGTGCAAGGTGGCAGCGTTTGTATCTGAAATATTTTGAATTCAGTTTTGCACAGTGAGAGGAGGTGGAGCTGTGCCTTCCATCTTTATTTATGTCAATGGTGCTGCCAGTCTTGTTTGATGTCAGACAACTGCCTCCTCATGAAGTCATTGTAGGATGATTTTCTTTCCATAAATCAGTCAGGGTCTGCTTGCTAGTTCACTTGTACTCAGTTAGCCTTTCAGCACCATGTTGAAAGCTTAAGCTTGCTACTTTACTGGTGCAGTAGTTAGTTTGATAGCTTCTTTGCACTGCACTCTGGGACAGCTCTACTCATCACATCTGGCCGCTGCACTCAGCCATTATTAGCATCTGTCTTAAATTACCTGCTGAAAAGACTACTGCATAAATCAGATGTATTGTGGTTGTAAAGAGGCTTCCAGATGCACGTGTTTTCTTCCTGGGGAGAAACATGAGTTGTTCTCTATATCATTGTAAATATAACTCAAATTTTAAATCATATAACATTATGCATTAAAAGCACTTGTGCAAAAACAATTACACAGTCTAATCATACAGTGTATCGATCACATCATAGTGTACTGGGCTTTTATTATTGACGGGAAAACATTCTTCAGGAGAACACAATGAAATTGGGCATATGTTAGCTTTAGATCATTTAATGACTAATGTAAATAACTTGCATGCATTTAAACCATTTGAACATGCTGGTACAACCCTTCAGTTATTTACTTATCAATTATACAGTATATATAGCCTAGCATTAATTAGGATTTCTTCTACTGTATATACATTTAGTATATTATTAAGTGTTTCTTCTGGGGGTTGTGTCTCCTTCAGGACTTAGTCTTGAGAAACATCTATGTTTATTTCTCCCCCAAGAGTGAAATGAAATATCCACCCTCGCTGATACGAATGTAAATTTTTGCTCTCCCTCTGAAAAGTGAAGTTGACTAGTCGGTAAACAAACTGCAACTTGGTTGGAAAGCTCCTGTGATAATTTTCCTTCTGCTCACTTCATACGGTTGGGAGGCCTATCGGTCGTGTTTTGTGAGGGTGAGGGTGGCAGCCTGTGATGTGAGACCAGACAGGGTGAGCCTTATCATGCAGACAGCTGGATTAAACTTCACCTCCACCTGATGATGCCCAAATGGAAACAGGTGGGAGCAAAAGTCACAGTCTTATCACTGGCTTTCACCTCTCAAGCTGATTTGTGTTGAGTGACTTTTCAAACACACCGCAGTATTGTGTGCAGTATTGCCTTAAAAATATGGAGGAAAGAAATTGTGTTGGAGAAACATTATGTCTTAGAAGTTTCTTAAAGTCAGAGTTCATGAAAAATGTGTTTGGCCATTAAGAATTTGTACAGAAACTTTTAGAGTAAAATAAGTGTTGTGTAACAGTAGGGGACACTGGCACCACCCTCACTGGGTACTGAAAGAATACTGTGCTGTGATCTTCAGACTTTTTCTGTTGATCATGCAGTAATGATGTGTCCACAGTAAGAAAATAGGGAACAAACTCTACAACCCCTCAATGAAGCATGGATAGTCATAGGTTGAAGGCACCATAAATATCGAATGGCCATGACCATTAGACATCTATTCCACTGAACTCCACTCCATCTTGCATGTATGGGCATGTGGCTTTTTAACATCTATGGAGAAATTTCCAAAGATGCAAAGCTCAGCAAAAGCGAAGCAGGAAATGGTCTCTTCATTCAATTATCTGGAGGAGCTTTGTGCTCTTCTGCCTCCACATCCTGGAACTTCCATTTCCAACTTATAGTTTCATCTTATAGTGAGGCAATCACCCCTCATTACCCTCAAGCCTGGGTCTCTGTACACCCACACAGGTGTTTTGTGTTAACTTGGCTGATTATCTCTAATCTTTTAGCCCTGTTTCACACTGGCAGCTTTGAGCCCTAGGTTTAGTCGATTTTCAGGGGAAAACCCCGCAAACTGAGAGCCAACCCTGCTCTGGAGCAGGGCCACCTAGCCCTAGGCTAAAGTCAGTGTTAGCTCACTTTGGAACATGCCAAGATTGTGCCAGTGTGAAAGCTCTTTTAGCCTGGGGTAACAGTTCCCATAGTCTGGGGCTAACTGCTCTCTTAACCTGGTTCTAAATGCAGTGTGAAGAGCCCTTAGTTTGAACCCATAGTTTGAGGCATTTCCACTGACCAAGCTGCTGTATTTTTGATGAATTAGGAGCAAGAAGCAACATTTAAGGTTGCAATATATCTGTAAAAGCTTTATTCAGAAAAACTTTTCTAAAAGCCTAAATTAAATTGCACACAATTGATGCATAATGCATAATAAAACTTAATTAATGAACCCTTTATTATACAATGTTTTTTTTACTCATG
>JAJHUR010140050.1:0-10531 GCA_027495735.1 Lutjanus campechanus | reverse complement strand
CTTACAAGTCCCTCCACTCCCTGGCCCCCCAGTACCTATCTGATCTCCTTCACCATCACACTCCATCCCGGAGTCTACGGTCCACTGGTATGGGTCTGCTCGCCGTCCCCCGCACCAGCCAACGCACCTTTGGGGACAGAGCCTTCAGTGTTGCTGCCCCCGCCCTCTGGAACTCCCTCCCCTCTGAGATACGCCACGCCCCTACCCTGGACTCATTCAGATCATCTCTCAAAAAACATCTGTTTACTCTGGCATTTGGTCTTGGTTAGATAGGCCGGTTTCTCTTTAGCTGTGTTGTTTGTTCTCTTGTCTGTTGTTTTCACTTGCTTTGCCTCTGTTTTGTAAGCGTCCTTGGGTGTCTTGAAAGGCGCTATATAAATCTAAGTTATTATTATTATTATTATAAGTGTATTCAACAGTGTATTCTACAGCGTGCATTTGTTTATAAATTTACCTCATGAGAAATGTTTTATATGATTTTTGGAGTGCCTTTTAACATCTAGCCAGGAACTAGCTTTTGACACAAAATCTGTCTCTGTCTCTGAAACTGTCACACCCTTGAAAACATGGCTGTTTGACAGCAAGTTCAGTTGGGCTGTAACTGGCCACAAGTTGCTCACAATGCTGCAGTATAGACTTTAGAATCATATAGACAAGGATTAACAGATTTTGTGATTCTGCAACACTTCAAAAGCATATTATATTGGACAGGAATGTCTCATATATGGAAGACAAAACAAAGATTTCATGGGGATCATTAAGCTAAGCAGGATCGTCTTATTGTACAGGTTCCAGAGAAAGGTATGAAGGTTGTGTATTGATTTCTGTTACATCAATAACCTAGCTGATCAATGCAGTGTTTGTTGGCAACTCTTACTGTACTCTGGGGGCTCCTCAGAGTTACTGTACTGTTCTTTGGATTGCTGGGAGCTCTAACATAATCCTCCTGGCTAATGGATAAGGTATTGATAGGACTATTAGAACAAGATTGTAATTTACTTTAAACCCTTGGTGGCCCACATTGTGCTGACCAGTCGACAGCTGCTTGCCTGACTATTGACCTGTCCAAGTGAGTTTTTAAGAAAGCCAATACTGAGTATTAAGGCTATGTCATTGGGAACTGCATCATCAAGCCAGAGATCCAAAAGATTCCAAGTCTTGGAGATCTGTCTACTGCAGCAGAATAAAGTGAGTTGTGAAAAATGAGACAATGGAATCCTGCATACTGACTCATCTCAGCATAGCTGGCCAATCAGTATGCAAAGTGTGCATGCTTCTCAAATAATGGACAACTAACAAGCACTGAATTTGAAATATAGGTGACTTCCACACACTTAGAAATAAAGGGCCTTACTAGAACCATAAAGGGTTCTTCAGTTTGTCCCCACAGGGGCACCCTCTTTGGTACCACCCATCCAGGCAGTTCCCCCAAGAACCGTTTGACAGTCCAAGGGTTTCATCTAGAAGCCACACAGGAAGTTCTACTGAGAACCCTGTTACATTCCAAGGGTTTTATCCAGAGCCCACCCAGGGGGTTCTACCAACAACCCATTTATATTAACACCTTGATGACGCCTTTCTTCAAAAATGAACTCACAGCTTAAGTTTCTCCTGAGGACGAAAGGTTGGTATGCAAGATTTGTTCCCAACTACTGACTATCCAATCAGCCACTCTTACAGACATAATACCCAACCAGTACCTTTACTGGAAATATATAATAAATTATTTCAGTCACAAAAAGTTATAGATCTTTTACCACAACTTATGCAAAAAGAGAGCAAAAACAAAAGTCTTGTGTTTATATTTTTGTTGAGTGTAGAACAAGAGATATATTGCTCCTATATATATATATATATTTATTTTTTTTATTTTACTTGGGCAACTATGTCTCTTGAGTTTTAGACAGAAAAAGTCTCATATTACCATATTGCACAACTGAAAAACAGCCAGTGAAAAGCTGTTTGTCTTCCTAATGTGTTTCTGCAAGTTAAAGTCATAAAAGCTCTGGGACAGTGTGGAATCCATTGATGTTTTCAGTGAAACTTTCAAAGTGGCCAGCAGCCAACAGGAGAGGGACTGAAGTGTATAGGTAATCAGTGCATTTGGCTGCAGACTCACCCTGCTGCTGTGGTCCATCATATTTTCTTTGGAGGCTCTTGTAAGTTGTGTGTCATCATTTTTATTAAGGTAAACTGGTAGTGTGAAGGTTAAGAGTGCTGAATAAAATTCTGCAAGATTGCTGGGTCATGTCTTTTAAAGCGATATTCCACTTTGTGAGAATAAGCCATTCAGTATGTACTCACCACTATGCCGATGTGATGATGGGTGAAGGTCTTCAGTTCACAAAACAATGATGGATGGAGACATTTTGTGTTTGTTTTGTGTTCTTTTTTTAACGTTTTATCCGTGGTCACCGTTCACTGCCATTGTACTGGATGAGGCTGCTACCCTGTTTCTCCTAAAACTCCAGGATTGTTTTGTGAACTGAAGACCTTCACCCATCATCACATCGGCATAGTGGTGAGTACATACTGAGTGGGTTATTCTCACAAAGTGGAATATCACTTTAACAAGAAAAGAAAGCATGTAAAGGAAGAAGGAGGTTGCTGTTAACATATCCAAAAACATTTTCCAGGCCAATCCTGTCAAGACTGTGGTTGTACTGGGCATTGGGACTAGTTGAAAAGAGCTGGATGCTCTATCAACTTCCCCCTAATTATTTTATAGAACCTGTGCCAATTACTACATTTTCCTGCATACCGAAGCCTTCCAGTTTCTTCCCTTTAGGTGATTCACAAATGTCAGAGAGCACAGTGTTGGTTTTCCCTCAGACATTTCCTCTGGGCACCCTGACCTGGAAAATCTGCCTGTTATAGCCACTTTGATGCCTCAGCAAACCTGGCAATGGGAGTGATGCCTCAGGGCACATCATCACAAAATTGTGCATCTGTCCATGCTAAATTAGCTCACCTACAGTAGCTACCAAAGTTGATAGAGCGCCTTTGCCCAGGGCCATGAAAATATAAATGTCTCCTCTGGCTAGGAGGGCGTGAAGCCGAAACGAAGCCTCCCACATGACATTCAGTCTGGAAAAAATCACAGTCTGAACATTTGTACCAGAATCAGAGATGACTGGGGGACTTTTACTTAACTTGTGTTTGCTAAGTATGGCTGTGATTGATTTAAATTCAAAATAAACTGTGGAGTGGAGATTGTGTTTCAACTTGAATTGTTTGGATGGATGTTGATCAAGTAGAGGCCTTGAACAGAATGTTTTGGTCGCTGTCTGTACTCCAACACAGGCAGAACTTAAAGAAACATTTATTTTGCGATTAAAAAAAACAAATTATATTGTTGTTGTTGTTTGGCATCTGTCTTTATGTGATAGTGACAGTAGAGATAACATGTGAGGAGAGAGGGGGAGTTATGACCTTCAACAAAGGTCCAGTGCTGGAGTTAAACCAGAGATGTTGCAGTTATGTGGTCTGCATCTTAACCACCAGGCTACCAGGACAACCACAAAATAAATGTTTATGGAATAATTTTCTTACTTCACAGTAGGAGAAGATATGTGCTGTTGGGAGAATGGGGATATAAGGTCCTCATTGTGCTTCAAGCATTATGCTAACAGGCTCTGACCTTGGACATCAATTTTATTTGCGTCTTTGACTTTGAAGTCAGAAACATAGGCACGATAATTTTGGGATTAGAGGTAAGGTGTAGATTTGAATCAATCCATTCACAACAGATTTTCATACATTTTTTGCTGTAATTCCAAACTTTTCCCTTACTTTGTAATTTGAATCATACTCTGCTGGTGGCTGGCATGTTTCTTGATAAATGCATCAGTAGAGGTGGGACCAAGTCGCTGCTTTACAAGTCACAAATAAGTTTCAAGTGTTTGCATTTAAGTCCCAAATCAAATACCAAGTCAAGACTGACAAGTCCCATGTTAAGTACCAAGTCTTTAAAAAAAGGTTGAAAGTTGTTGCCTCTCATTGTCCTCACATTTTGCATATCGCAGTTCGTTTTCTGTTGAGTTCTGCATTGCAGTTTGACTGGATGCTGCCAGATTGGTTCAAACAAAGTGGATCTGAGGAATTAACTGTTGACTTGCTAAGAATGAACAGCCTTATGGCTAGTTGATTCAGGAAATGATGGGAGATGAATTGGTTTGTGGATTCAAACTTAAAAAATTATATACTTTTTAATCTTTGGGCTTGTTAAGTATTTTCAAGACCAAGTGAAGTCATGAGTCATTGGTGTTTAAAATCCAAGCCAAGTCTAAAGCAATCAAATTTGTGACTTGAGTCTGACTCGAGTGCAAGCCATGTGACCACACCACACTCACACTCACAATTACTCATAATATAATACTTATTTAACAAACAATTACATTACTACAAACTCAGCAGCAGATGTATTTAGCTACTTTACTTTTTTTTAATGCTTTCTCCAAACTCCACATTTCTCACCCACATATCTTCTGTATTTAACACGTACAGGACATTGTGGTTTAACTAGCAGACACCTACGGTTTGGAGGTATTTACTGATCATCATCAGCTAGCTTAGCCCCAGTGACTTTCATAATTTTCCAGTTCACAAGCATCAAGTTCTGTTCTGTTCACAGTTCATCAACTTTACACAATCCATCCCCATCAGACACATACTTATTTCAACCCAAATCATGATCCAAACTTCTTCCATTTCACAATGTTAATCACATACTTAAGGTCCAGTACTACCTGTTACTGTCACCTGTCTATGATCATAATACAGACATTTTGGGGCTCATTGGCAATCGACCTATTCTGTCATTTAGGAAGGAGGATGTGATGATTTAGCACCAATGTAAACTTGTCTCGTAAACAGAAATCAGTGACAGCTCTGTCCAGAGGAAACTTGTCATGATTTCTGGGTAATATGTCCTTCAAATTTCCTAAACTGGACATCAAAATCTCCTGCTGCCACTTGGGGGAGACAAAGTGCAAATTTGCATACTAGAACTACAAGGGCCAAATGGGTCCATGAAATTTGAGATGGGGAATAATTTGCTCTTGACAGCGGGGAATGGAATAACATTAAAAAGTTCAGCAGATGTGAAAGGAAAGGCAACGACTGTGACCGAGAGGAGAGAAATGCAGACAGAGGAAAAGGGAAGAAAAAGGTAGGGGAGTATAAATTAGAAATAACAACTTCATTAAGGGGTTATTTTTGTTGTTTTGCTGTTTTAAGGAACTTTTTAGAAGCTCTTTTCATGACCGATATTATGTTTATGTAGTGGTTGCCGTTGAGTCCATGAGCAGAATGTCTCTTTGTTGTGTTTCTGTGTTAGCAGTCACCAGAGTTAATGTTGCATGATGTTTGCTTCTGTATTTGATGCAATATAATTACATTATTTTTAACAAAGAGAAGTGAGCTGGAGGAAATCAAGCAAGAAGGGAACAGAGATCAGTGAAATGAAAACAGACAACAGAGACCCTAGACACAAGATTAAAGTTTGGAACAGGAGAGCATGCATGAAGAGGACAGAGAGAATAATGGTTGGGATGAAGCGGCGGTAGGAAAGGAGCGGTGTCTTGGCCGATGTCCAACAGGTACCACGGGGCAGAAATGAATCTCCTTCATGAACATCTCTGTCCTCACACAGCCTTTAAAATCAGAGGCGAGAAGCTGATGAAACCAGCCGCTGAACATCGAAGTGAGAAGAATAGAAGTAATAAAAGTGATAGAGAGAGGGAGTAGCGAGAGGAAGAAAGATGGAGGAAACTGGAAGCGATAAAGTAGCAGCAGAAAGAGGGGAAATGGGGTGAAAGAGCAAGAGAAAGTGGTCAAGAAAGAAAAAGAGGGCAGAGGGAAACAATAAAACACAGTTGAGATGGTGATGATATATCAGTGAGAGGCTGAATTGGGGCTTTCCATCATACTTTGTGACATTAAGACCACCTTGGGCGTCTGCCGAGTGCGCAATCTGTACATCCGTCTGGAGAGAAATCGAAGGAGGAAAATGCTCAGGAAGCAAGTATTAATACCTCTGTCCTGCAGAAGCCTGGAACCTCTAATGTCTCCAGGATGTGCAGAGAAAAGTTTAACAATCTTTAGAGCTACTTGCTAAACTATGTGTAGAGTGTGTTAAAAATGTTGTCAGTGATATTTGGTCTCCTGAATTGGCATTGTGGTGCAATGGTACAAATATGAGCTCCATGCGGAGAAAGTTAACAGGATAATGTAAAGATCACGTAACATCAATGTAAACACATCTGCATCATGTGACATAGTATAAGAACACATTCTCATCCCGACTCATCGCACTCATTCACCAACGCTGTCCCACAGCATCGCATATGCAAGGTACCCTTTATCTGTACTGTATCCGACACTGCCAGATGTGATTAACACTGTAAAACAGTTGCAGTTTGGGTAGGTTTAGGCACACAAACTGCTTGGGTAGGTTTAGGAAAACACCATGTTTGGAGTTAGAATAAGTAGGTTATATTACATATGACATGTGAGATCACTCACAAGATGAAAGTCACATGACAAAGGTACCTCACAATTTTTAATAACCTTTTGGTTTGCACATGAGATATGAACCCCAGTGTCCTAGGGGTTTGAGCCATCCAGCTACCCCACCTCCTCCATACATAGACTTTCTGCATCTCTATACTATGTTAAAAGTCCAGTGTATCTCTTTCAGCTGCTAAAGTAGTATACACTTCGAGAAAATCTGCATATGGAGGAGGTGGGACAGGTGGATGTGAAACTGCTTACGTCACATGACGTATATAACAAAACTTACTTATTTTAACCAAAACCATGATCTTTTCCTAAACCTAGTAGTTTTATTGCCTAAACCTGTCATGGTTTTAGCTTTTAGTTTAGTTGTTTCTTGTTTTGAAGTTCTTGCTTGTTACTTTACCCCCTGTTTTTGACTTTTTCCTGCCTTTTTGATCACTGATTAGTTTCACCTCTCTCTTTGTATCAAGTGTTCCCTTTCCCCAGTGTTCAAATATGTTGGCATTTGACAACCTGTGATGGGAACAGGTTGCGTGAGAATATCCCACTGTCTTATCTGCCTGCTGTACATCAGGTCAGTCTCAAGCCCATTGGTTCCAAATGTAAACATACATCTAAAAAAGTTAGTAGCAAATATGTAGTTTCATTAAAAACAAACAAACAAAAGAACAAAACAAAAGAAGAGGATATAGTGCATATACATGCAATACTTACATTTATCATTATCATCATTCATCGTGGGATTTGTTGATAAGAGATAATATCGCCAGCTTTATCCTTTAAGCTGTATATTGGTAGGGCAAGTTTAACAGGCAACAAAGTGCCAGGTGTAGATACTATATTTTGGCAATGTCATATTAAAAGTAGTGCCTGCCTGCCCGCTAGTCCAGCCAGACAATCCAAGTGCACTTTCACATCCACACAACAAGGGCTACTCTACAACACAAGTAAACCAGTAAACCTTTGCATTAGGATGGAATATGCATGTCCTCCCTCTGCTCTGCTTTTTCTCTCTCATTTGCTGCTGCACTGCACAGCTAGAAATCACTCTAAGTGCAGCACTCACTTGCTGCTATTGCTTGAAATGGAGAATTGCATATATCCAAGCTGATTTAGGTCATTTTGTTCAATTTAGTTCAAAGAGTTGTAAGCACTGACTATGTAGGGTTGCTGCCTGCTTGGCTCTAGGAATGGTAATGTCAGTCATTTGGTTGGTCGGTCCATCAACTGATTCAGACTGAGATATTCTCACAAATATGGGATGGATTGCCATGATATTTTGTCAAGATATTCAAGGTCCCTGGAGAATGAATCCATAAGTGAATAAGTAAATAATATACAATAAGTTAAAAATTTCAGGTTACAAAGAAAACACAGGTCTCAAAAATATCTCTAAACTATACAAAGGCCTCCAAGTGTTAAGCATACATTATATAAAAGAAAAGTTGGAAAGTCAGGAAAACTTTACATCGAAGGAGGAGTGGAAAATGTAATCAATAAGCATTGGAAATCAACCAACTCATTGCCTTGGAGAGAGTTTAATTTGAAAATTATTGTCAGATTCTTTATAACCCCAGTACTTCAACAGTCCAAGGTGAGTCAGACAGCACACTGGGGAGGCTGTGGGTTCTGGGGGAGCAAATCATCATCATGTTTTGAGGATACTCCTCTGTTTTCAGGTCTTGTACTTCTGTAAGATGCCACCACAACTTCTTGGCTTTCTTTAAGCATGCATGTTTATTACATCTCTGTCACAAGCAGAAAAGGTGGTTATGTCAGGGTCCACCCACTCTAGAAGAATGGTTTATTGTGGTGTATGATATTTTTGCAATGGAAACAAAAACATTTACCTTGAGACTAAAACAGACATGTTTGATAAATGTTGGAAAGGATGGATTGAGTTTATCAGACCATATAGAACAGATTACAGGTGGTGCATTAGCTGTCATGTAACAACCCTGGGTCTCTGCCACACAGATTTTTTTCTCTTTTCTTTCTTTTTCTGTATGTTTGTTTGCTCTGCTTGCTTCTAAAAACAAGTCTGGAAGATATTTGGAACCTGCTGACTTTCTATTCTATTTGAATAAAAAAAGAAAATTTCAAAGAAGAAAAAGCTAAGTAAAGAAAATACACCTGCCAAGGAACAAACAAAACACAATCTTCATGGTAAATTCAAAAGTAATTACTGCTTGTGCTTCTCATGAGTATTGGGTAATCAAAGGAGCAAGATCAGTAAAAAAAAAAAATTAAAATTTTGAAAAATTTCACCATTATCCCATACATTATGTATTTATTCTTTTCTAGTTTATGAATGAAAAACATCTTTGTTCCAAGCCACTTTAGACTGAGGAGAGAATGACTTCCAATGAAGCAATATCACTCGTCATAGACTGTGTTTATGTGTACAGCTCACAGATTAATTATTCACCAATAGGTAGTTAAAAGTTTAGAGAATATGTGTGTATGTGTTTGTGTACACATGTGGGAATTTTATGTTGCCTCATTAGCCCACAAGCAGGTGTTGACTCATGATTCATATGTGTGTGTGTGTGTGTGTGTGTGTGTGCAAGGGCATTAATAAATGTATCCTTCACTTTATTAGTCAGGAAGCATTTATGTCTACAGGGATTGAGTGAGTTTATGAATGCAAATACAATATTTAATAATAACAAGCTGATGAGAATTTTTATTGTGTGTGTATGTAGCCTGGCCTGCTGATGATGCTGAGGGTTCTGTGACCACATCCAATCCACTTATTTACCAATATTAATGTTGTTGTTTATTATCTCTGACTTTGCATGATTCCATAAACCATCGTGGATGACCTGAGATACAAATGTCATTGCAAGCGGCAATGAATTACACATGTGATGTTTGTCAATTTAGAGGATAATTTTATGTTCCAACAGAATTGGAGCTTGTTGTAAAACTGTAAATTACTTTTAACATTTGTAATTAGGAAGACTACCTGTGGACACTTAATTCCCCAGATCCATATAGTTTTGAACCAATCTGACAGCATCCTAATATTATGTTACTAAGCTCCAGCTGGGAAAAATGATACCAAAAATAATTTTGTTTGCATACAAAACCTATGCAACGGAAGAGAGCATTATAACTTTTTTAGGATTCGAAACTCAAAGTTTTAGACTTGGGACTTGCTTGTCTTAAGAACTGAGATTTACTTGTGACTTGCAAAACAATTACTTGAATTTCAGGTCATATCTGGAACTTGAAATATGTCTCATGGAAATCTAGAGACACGTTGGCAAAGTCCCTATCATTGGTTTATACAATTCCTTGATATTTCCTCAATTTACTTGAATGTCAGAACAAAGCCTGTAATCTGACTTCCCAATTTGCTGTGCTTCAGCTGAGAGATGGGCTACAGAAAAAGACAAGTCAGTGTAGATCTCAGTTTGTGTATATTCGAGCCCAGGAGAAAGCTGGAGCAGCTTTCACTTTCATTTTCAGTGGGTGCAAGGATGGAACTTTCAATGTAATGTGCACCCTCAGAATATAAAGGTCATGGTACAATTAAAGAGTCAGAATAGCCAATATAAGCAAAAAACTGGCAATAAAGTTATTTATTGCCAAGTACAAAAGTTTATAACCAAACTACTTTCAACAATGTACAATCAATACCAGAACAAATAACACAGCACATAAAATCAAGAATGAGCTCTCTGCACTCACACCCACCTCATGCGCACATGCTTGGAAGCTTGATTAGTACATTAGAAGGTATGAAAATAAAACTGATGCAATTATCAGAAACTTACTTTTTATATTATACAGCTCCCGTTATATGCTCAGTCAAAACAGATGTCCATTCTGGCAGGTGTCACTTGGCCAGTGATCTCTTTTTTCCAAAAGGTCTTGTTCTTAATCAAAGATATATTGTTCCCTTTAACTCCAGGGGCACTTATATATAGAATAGAATAGAATAGAATAGAAATACTTTATTAATCCCCAAGGGGAAATTCATTTGTCTGTAGTAGTCTCATCTATT
>JAJHUR010140049.1:0-14280 GCA_027495735.1 Lutjanus campechanus | reverse complement strand
GTATTAAGGTCATAATCTGATCTTTGTGAATGTAAACTAATGTGGAGAGATCTTAAATCAAAATTAACTCACATTTGTTTTTACATGGGACAACGTCATGGAATGTCATAGAAACAGCTGTTCTGCTTCCTGCATCTCTCTCTCACTATCTCCTTACTGACTGTCCTTTCAGCTCCCTGTCGTTTCCCTTCTGTCTGTGGATTGTTAGAATCGGAATGCAGACCAAAAGTTATATTTGCAAAAATGGAAAGCTAACAGGAATCAAAGTAAGATGTTAAGTCTATCTATCAGTTAGCTCTGCTCCGTGTCAGAACCACGGACAGCGCTGCACAGAGGCGCAAATTGCGCTCAGCTGCCAAACTTTGTGGGCGTGTTAGCGCCGGCATATGATTAGAGCAAATTCTTTTGAGGATAAGGCGCTAAAACAGGGCAGATTGCGTGAGCTAATTCTGCACAAATAATGGCGCTATTAGCAGGAGCAATCCATTCTTTGTGGATCTGGCCCAGTGTCTATAAAATTCCTGAAAAATGTGAAAGGACGTATCTAGAGCCAGTGTTTGGTTTGACCGCTCTCGCATATTCTAGAAAAATGGCAATTCAACATGGTGGCCTCCTTGGAAGAGAACCCGCTCCTTCTGTAGTAATTGGTTAGAGCCACTTTAAGTTCTTGTTTTCTTGCTTTTTAATTTAGCTAATCACATGGTATAACTTAACACAGCAATAGTGGACTGTTTGGGCTATTCAGGGGAAGTGGAACAAGCTGTAAAGATAAAATTGTCATTATCACCTTATAAAGTTGGTACTATACTTTTAAGCAAACAGTCACATTCATATATCCATTAGACACAGAACAACATTATAATATACCATCTCTCCACCTGATGAACTACCTTTAATTCACTGGAAGTGAAATGGCTGCTTTCTGTTCAATATCATTATTGAACAGATAATATGGGAGCAAAAACCAAAAATCAAATAAAAGAAACCCAAGAGCTGCAGAGTGTATGATAATGATATGACAGAGTTTTTGACCACCAGTAGCTGTATGGAGCCATGCTTTTAAGAGAGGGTTTAGCAACACACATTCCTGTCACAAATATTCCACTAATTTACATCAAAAATGTTTCTCCAAAGGCCTTTAATGGTGCTTTAACTGACAGTGTGGTTTAATTACAAGCTAATGTTCATGAGGACATTCATTTTCTGAAAATCTCATTAATTGATTATTAATCTATTATTGAATTAATCACCAGCTATTTTGATAATCAATTTTTGAGTTTTCTAAGAAAAAAAAGTCAAAATTCAAAATTTAAGCTTCTTAAATGTGAATACTTTTTGGTTTCTTTAATCCTCTATGACCAGTGTTGTCAAAGTTATTTATATTATCTTAATGCATGCGTATACTGTATGCAATTAATTTATAAATGAGAAATTAATGCATGCAATGCTGAGTTAACTGGCCATCTCATTGTTTTTATTTCCTCTTGAGACAACTCAAATTTCAAGGCAACTTACTGTCAGACTTCTGTGTTTTTGATTTTTGTAATAAATTACTGTTATTATTACTACTAATATATTGCTGATCTCGTTGAGATCATTTACTTTTCTTCTTTAAATAAACTTTGGGTGCTTGAAAACTAAATAGTCTTAATTGAAAATTGTAAAATATTAACCATTATTCACTTTCACATCAACAAGTTTACTCAATAATTTTGACATACAATTTTTCAGGGTCTCTAAAACTCAAAGATTCACGTTTATCTAAAGAAGAAAAGTCAATTACCTCAACAAAGCATTATTAGTTGGAAAAATTAAAAGAAAAACAAAACTTAAGAGTCTGAGTTGGCTCAAAACTCAAAAGTCTGTTGGACTAAGTTGTCTTGAGACTTTCTCAACTTTTTTTTATTTTTATTTTTACAGTGCAGAACATTTGAACTCACTTGATAAATGAGACAAAATAAGTTAATTTAGCTGGAAACAACAGGCTTTTGGTTTTTCCTCTCATCAGTAAAAAAATACACACTTTTAAAATACTTTATTATAAATGTACTGCACGTAAATCTTTATTTATTTGGCAACCCATAGTGGGTCACAACCAAGTCCTTGGGAATAACTGCTCTATGACAGTAAACTGAATATGTCCGAGTTGTGGGTAAAACAGGACATTTGAGGACACCATCTTCGGAAACACTGATTGACATTTTTGACCATTTTCTGACATTTAAGACAAACAACTATTAACTGATAATTGAGGAAATAATCAACCGATTAATCAACTATGAAAATAATCGTTGCAGCCCTACCGTCAAATAAAGCGTGAACAAAACCAAATTAGTTGTGTACACACACACAGTTACACAGTCTACTGTACACACGTCACCCTCAGCTCACCTGTCAGTTTCAAAGAGAAACCTGCTTTGTTTTGTTTTATTCCTCACCTCTCCAACAACTGTCATGTTTAATCATCCTCATCCTGAGGCAGGGCCGGAGCTAAACAGCTCATATAATGAGTGTTCACACAGTGCTGGGGACACAGAGCGAACATGCTGGACAGCAACAGCACAGGCGAGGCTGAAAGCTTTGTAGCTTATCCTAACCCACCAGGCCTGAGGGAAGCATTCAATCAAACTCCCATCACTGGTGCTTACAGCATTTTTTATCAGTGGAGCATCCATTGCTCCAGGTGGGATATCTACCTGTGACTATCTGCTTTGTATGGTGAGGACAGACAAAAGACACAGGTGGCTTTGAAGAGTCATGGGTGGATTTCCAAAATTAGTTTTATTCACCGAAATGCAATAAAGTTCTGGGTCCTCAACTAAGCACAACTAAACTCAGACTATAACACAAAATGAATAGAACATTACATTAAGTAATTTATAGCATACAAACATCACTTCTACCCCAGTGAACCTCACTGTGTCACTCACTTTCCAGCATTTTTCAGTAGAGGGACTATCTCCACTCCAAACAGTCTGCTATCAGGGCTAGTCAGCTGCTAACTGGTCCCACTGGGCTGAGCAAGAAACCACAAAGACTCAACACACACAGACAAAAGGGATAACCGCAGGCTGACATAACCACTGCTTGTTAAAGGAACGATCACATGACAGAGGCAGAGCAGTGCACACACATCATGCGTTTCCAGATATGGAAGCAGACAACTGAACTGATTAGAGCGCATAACAAGAGCCAATCAAGATGTTCAGTGACAGATCCAAAGCAGCATGGAGAGCAGTGTGTCTCCGGGGCTGCAGAACACAGAAGGAGTGTCCTCCGGGCTCTGCTTTAACTCAAGAAAACAGCCTGGAAATGAAGGATTTATGGGAAAAGAGAACAGCAGCAGTGAGGTAACATGCTCATAGTATTACGACTTTAACAAACAAAGGAACTTAAAGCAGCAGCAAATGGCTCCTTGTTTAGGTTTTATCCAAGAGTTTACTACCATACAAGCTGCTCTGCAAGGCTGTACTTATGCTTAGTTAAATGCTAAAAGGTTGCTAACATGCAGATGTAAAGCAGGTATAATGTTTATCATATTCATCATCTTAGTCTGGCATGTTGGCATGCTAATATTAACATGCTGAAGAAATGATTCATTATGTCTAATCAACACTACAGCTTGCAGCTATAGCAGCTACTAACTGAATGCAACATATACTGAGCACCTACGCCAAAGAAAGCATGCAGGTCTTGCCTAAACCTCCTCATTTTTACTGGTGTCGACATCCTCAACTGGGTGGTAGATTCAGAGCCCAATGTCTGCCGAATGTGTGCATCAGTGCTTGGGGTTAACATTATGTTACCATCTTTTTTCCCCCGTATGCATGTTAGGTGAGTATTTGCTCTCAGGCGAGGTGAGTCCTCAAGAAACTGAGGAATTAAGGTAGGTGGGTCCTGTGTTAGTTTCAGTCTTCAGGAGACTGGCATTTCATCGTCTAATCTGAGATATCACTGGTACGAGATGAGATCTGTACTGACTGAGACACTCACTCACAATCTGTTAGGAAAGACAGATAGAGCTGGGTATCATTAGCATAACACCGGTAAGAAAAAATAGAGTGGTTAATCAGTCCAAAAGAGGTGGGGGAAAGAAATGAAAGGAGCGAAAGAAACCAAGCATATATCCTTGTGGAACCTCTTTTCCTTGCAGTGCCACTTTGAATGATTGTCCTATGAAGTAGTTCAGACCAGAAGGAAGACACCATCCGTCCACACCTTCTCGTGGCCATCTTTTTACAATACATTACTTTTATTTAGGTGATGCTTTTATTTGACCTACAATAAGTGCATGCAAGAATCATGCAAGTAGTAGTCAACTTCATCAATTATGCTGAAGCTTCAAGTGCTACATTTAGCAACAGTTGGTGATGAAAGATGTGTAGAGTTTCTGCTATCCTGATGTCAATATAAGGAGCTCGTTTAACCACTGTCGTGTTGAGGGAGTTATACGCAACCTGGCAGTAGCAGAGTGTAGTGGACGGGGTGGGGTGTATGGTTTGACCATGTCCTGGATGTAGCATGGGCCTGAGCCATTCATAGCAGGCAAGCAGTAGCTTGAATGTGACTACAGGTTTCACTACCTGCAGGGGCTGTTGAAGAGAATGAATCTGCATGAGTGGTTTGTCATTGTGATGCTGCCCGCGTAGTATAGTTGGTCATCCACTGTCAGATCCAGTTTATGGTACTGGAGTGGCGATGGATGGGAGATGCACAGGAAAAAAAAAAAAAAACTAAACTTCAAACCACAGAGATTCCTTTGGAAGCTACAAAAGTACTGAGAGCTGAACACACACTTTGTCTGCTCTCCTGCACACACAAGCTGAGTCTAAGGTGCACACTGGGTTTACCCACATTCAAAAAGCCTGCATCTACACGCTAATTTTCATCTATAGACAGTCAAACACTGCTGAAAGCTGCATCTCACTCCCACATTGTCAGATGCTGATGAAATGTCTTCAGTGACTCATCCAGATGGGAACAGTACCCGTATCAGATGCCAGGGGGGACACATTTTGTCAGTATGTGACAAGTTAGGATGAGAACACATTGGGGAGGCTGGTCTAGCAGTGTGGAGTTCCTCTGACGGTGCATTCTTAGTTAAATGGCCTCCCTTGAGTGCAGACTGGTTTGACCAGAAGGTTTTCTTTATCATGAAAAACAGATTCTAAATCTTTTTTTGTGCACCAGGCATTTTTTCATCCAGGTGGATGAGAAGAGTCATTGAGGATTCTTGAAATGTCCTCGGAGTCAAGTGCTGTTAAACAGGCGTCTGGGTTATTAAAGGTGAACTTGTGTTTATTTTTTGAAGGTCAGATGCTTAACTCTGTGATTCAGATACATGAGGCGAAAAACTGGGGCCAGTCCATGGACTAAAAACGCTTGATAAATGAAGGCCCAGAGACTGACCTGACCTGCCCAAGATTCAAGGTTTCTGTTCACCCAGAATAATCCACAGACCAAAGTGTGACTGCGGACTATCTCTGCACAGAATGTCACATAAAGGGAATGCACTGATGTGTCTCTGTCCCACTGGAACCCACTCCCTCAGGTGGACTGAGCAGTTGATCGTAATGTTACTTCAATGCAAGATTTCTTAGTTGCATGTGGACAGATTTGTACATACATACATATTTTTGTTTTATTAGATTATAGGAGAGACATGTTTGCATGCAGCAGCATTGATGCTTGCAGTTATGTCCAGAGAGAGGATGTGCAATGTGATGATTGTAGAACAGAAGGTTCAGTTACACAGAATATAAATAAAAGATGCTAAATATTTAATCAATAAGTAATGTTAGTCAAAACCGTTTATAACTTGAGGCCAAAATCCAACACACCTGACACAAAATGACACAGTGCACATCCATGTATCAGTGCCTGGATTGCCTGGAGTTATTTTTGGGAATTGCAGCAATCCATTTGCTTCTCTTTCTTTGGCTTTTGGCACTCTGTAAAAATAACTCTGATTTCATGTTGACTCTATTTGCACAGTCAATCACACAACAACTTTTTCCCATTTGGATGTTTTGTGCGTGTGTGTGTTTTCATAGCATTCGTTCACCTTTGCCTCTCAGTGGTTGTAACTGCAGTGACTTCTGTATTCTTTGATGACACACACATAGCCTCTATAGGACGAGGTGCATGTTTTTATCATCTGAAATACTTAAAACACACTTTTACCCATTTTCTTTCAACTGTGTCTGACAGGTTTAAAGTACATGCATTTTAACCTTGAGCATGAGTTAGAGAGTGAGATGTGCAAATGCACCTTTTTCTTCTTTTCAAGGCCTCTATATTTCTGCAGAGTGCAGAGTACATTTATATGCAGTTGGATATCTCTGTTAAATTTAATGGGCATGCACAATATAAGCAGATTACCGGGCCCAGTCCCTTCGGATGTCATGGTGATCATCAGAGGAGGGAGAATTAATGTCAGTTGCTTTCAAGACTGTACTCATACCAGCATGTTAAATGTTCTTTATTTCTTTTTATTACTTATTAACTCAATAAACAGCAATTGATTGTGTGCACTCATTCTTCAGTTTTTGTTATTTTCAATGACACTAGATCAAAAATTAATGAACAATAGCACTATTTGTCCACAGTCTGGCCAATTCTAGCATGCCAAAAAAAATCAGGGAGAAGTAAAAATGAAGCCACTAGTCAGCATGCCAGGATGTCTCATCTTCCCATCAAAAGTAAAGAGATCACAGAGCCAAAACAACAAACAATATGTTGCTGTCAGTCTACTTAATGACCCCCTTTCTATCATTTCACACACTTCCTGACAGCCTGAGGACAAGGACCTCTGTGCATTTGGATGAAGGGAGCGGACCCTCGTCTGGGAGAGCCTTAACAAGAGAAAGACTTGCTGAATATTTCATACACTTAATTCTGCAGCAGTCACACCATCCTGCACTGGAAGCAATCTCTTCCAGAGGAGGAGGCAGAGATCAGGCAGCTGGATGTCCATTACTGGAGAATCAAGGGTATGGTTATCAACAAATTCATTGTTGGACCGGTTTTGTGGTCAGATATAACGTCTTGTTCATTTTGTATGTTAAAGATCATAATTGATTAATCCTTGTTTTTCTGGATCCCAACAAACACACAGACACAAACATATTGTAGGGTTTTCCAGCTTCCACGGGGCACTGGCTGACGCGTGTTGTCCACAAATAAAAAAGTGTGTCTTCCTCTTAGTTATCAAAAACGGTTTATTTTTAAAATGCAAAACGAAAAATAAAAAAGATACACACATGTCCACAAGCGCTGTGATTCCACGACACACTGACCTGGGTTACATGGGTTCCACTTACTATCAACACGGTCAAAGAAAAACCGTTTGCCCTCATGCATCTCCTGAAGACTGACCTGTAGCACTGTCTCGCTGACACACACCGTGACCCTGGCTGGTTTTTCTTAAAGTGACAGGCACTATTTTTTAACTTCTTCCCAGGTATATTAATAACAACATAAATCAATACAAATGAATTGTCTGATAGTTTTAACTCTAATAATGACTTGTTTTTAAATGTTTTTAACTGTTTTTAAATTCAATTAGATTATTAAACCACCATGAACTTAAATTATTTCTTAAACATTCACATGGCACCTACATTAACCGGCCCCTAATTGTTCTAATAATGTAACTTAGAACAATTACCACAATTTTTTTTTTTTTTTAACTTTCAACTTTCAAATAATAATAGAGTGCCTTTAATAGGCATACGAAAATGTCCATAAGAACACAAGAATACAAAGTCTTTTTGAAGCCAATCTTCGTCTTCATCAGCTGAGTAGAAAAGATAGAGTGATAGAAAAAGAGGATAGAGACAGAAAGAGGAAGAGCCAGAGGTTACTAGCACTTGGCTCATCGTGGGAGCTCAGTCTTTACCACTGGCTCATTCAGACTCCACGAGCAGACAGATCTTTGTAATGGGTCTGTCTAAGATATTAGTCTTTGTCTTTATCCGTACTCTGCGAACAAGACCTTTCTTATCTGGAACAGTCTCAACGATCTTTCCCATAATCCAGGAGTTCCTCGGCGCACAGTCATCCACGAGAAGAACCACATCTCCTTCTGTGAAGTTTCTGGAAGCTGTGGCCCAGCGCTGGCGCTCCTGGAGTTGAGGCAGGTATTCTTTGATCCACCTCTTCCAAAACAAGTTGGAGACATATTGCGCCTGTCTCCACCTGCGCCGCACATAGAGGTCGTCTTTGCTGAACAAACCTGGGGGTAGGTTTGGTTTCGTTTTCAAAAGCAGAAGATGATTAGGCGTCAGCGCCTCCAAATCCTGTGGGTCATTGGAGGCCCTTGTGATCGGTCGACTGTTGATGATCGACTCCGCCTCACACAACACTGTGTGAAGGCTTTCTTCTTCCATGAGCTGTTCTTTTACAGTGGAGTTCAGCACCTTCCTTATTGATCTTATCAGCCGCTCCCATGTGCCTCCGTGATGTGACGCTGCTGGGGGGTTGAACGTCCATTTGATTTTGTGCTGATGGAACAGATGTTGAAACTCTGAGGAATTCCAGTCTGCGATGGATGCCTTCAACTCACGGTTTGCTGCAATGAAATTCGTACCGTTGTCTGAGCGAATCTCTTCCACTTGTCCTCGCCGTGCTATAAATCGCCGGAGTGCGTTTATGCACGAATCAGTGTCCAATGAGGAGGCGACCTCTATATGAACTGCACGCACAGCTAGGCAAGTGAAGATGACTCCATACCTTTTTATGAGGCTTCTTCCTCGTTTCACTTCGAATGGTCCGAAGTAGTCCACCCCGACTCTTGTGAAGGGAGGGTCATCTGGTAGCACTCGCTGCAGTGGGAGGTCGGCCATCAGCTGTTTCCCAGCTTTGCCATGCAGGCGGCGGCATGTCACACACTTTCCACATACCTTTCTGATAGCTGTGTTGGCTCTCGTCATCCAAAACTTCTGACGCAGCTCAGCGAGCATATGATTGCGTCCTGCATGCCCTGTTTCTTTGTGAATTTGTTGAAGAATCAACTCTGAAATGTGAAAGTCTCTGGACAGAATGACAGGCTGTTTGCTGTTCACTGGCATGGCTGCCCGACTCAACCTTCCACCAACTCGCAGCACGCCGTCCTGCAGTACAGGGTTTAATTTGTACAAGGAGCTGCTGCGCTTCACATTTTGTCTGTTGCTCAGAGCTTCGATTTCTTCTGTGAATTTCTCCTTCTGACAGAATTGGATGATGTGAAGCTCCGTTTTTTCCAGGTCATCCACTGTAATGTGTGTGTTCTTGTAGCTTTCTTTAAAGGAGTCCATCTGACTTTGGATCAGCCGCTTGCCACTGTCCAAGCTGGTGTCCTCACTGGCTGCACACAGCTCTTTTCTCTTTTGACAGAGACTCCACAGCAAAACCTTAAGCCTCAAGAACCACGCCACAGCCTGTTTCAACTTCATCCAGGATGAGAAGTAGTTGATCAGTTTCTTGAACGGAGTTACACTTTCTTCCACACTTACTGCGTTAACTGTAACTCTTTTGATCTCAGGATCATCCAAAGCAATTTCTGCATTGCTCAACGGACTCTTTGGCCAACTCTCTGGTGGATTGCACAAGAACTCTGGGCCTGAAATCCAACACCTGTTCTTCATGAAGTCACACACCTTTTGCCCTCTCGAGGCGCAGTCAGCTGGATTTTTGTCGGTGCCCACGTGTCTCCACTGTTCCACATCGGAGCCTTTCAAAATGGCAGACACTCTGTTTGCCACAAACGTTCTGTAACGTGTCGTCTCGTTTTGCAAATACTTCAGTACTACTGTACTGTCAGTCCAAAATATTGATTGTGCGAGGTTCAACTGCAACTCTCTTCTCAGGACGCCATCCATTTTCACTGCTACTGTTGCAGCAGTCAGCTCCATCCGTGGAATGGTAGGTGACCTGAGAGGCGCCACTCTGGATTTGCCCATCAAGAACGCACAATGCAGCTTGTTACTTGTGTTCCGCATGAGGAGGTAACTGACTGATCCATATGCATACTCGCTTGCATCGGCGAAGTGGTGCAATTGTGCAAACACACAATCTCCAAACTCTTCAGGCTTCAGACATCTGGGGAAACTGAAGTGCTCTAAAGCAGGAAGGCTGTCTAGCCAGTCGCACCACCTCTTTTTGATATGCTCAGGTAGGTCGTCATCCCACCCGATCTTCAACCTGCACAGCTCTTGGAGAATGGCCTTTGCTGGCAAAACCACAGGTGCTAGCACGCCCAGTGGGTCGTACACTGATCCAACAATGGAGAGAAGACCCCTTCTTGTGAATGGACGGTCCTTGATGGTGATCTTAAACTTAAATGTGTCAGACTCTACACACCAGTTGAGGCCCAGGGCTCTCTCCATAGGAAGTTCATCCTGATCAAGGTCCAAGACTTTCATCTCCTTCGCCAATTCAGACTTTGGGATGGAGTCAAGCACTTTGCGCCGGTTGCTCACCCATTTGTTGAGACGAAAGCCTCCATGGCCACAGATTTTCATGAGGTCTTGGCACATTGTTATGGCTTCACCTTCTGTAGCGACAGACTTGAGGCAGTCGTCTACATAAAAGTTCTGCAGGACTGTCTGCACGACCTCAGCTCTGAACTGTTGACTCTGGTCCTCAGCGCACCGCCTCAGTGCAAAACTGGCGCAGCTGGGAGACGAAGTGGCTCCAAACAGGTGCACAGTCATCTTGTGTTCAGCCAGAGCTTGGTTGTAATCTCCTCCTGGCCACCAAAGAAACCTCAGCAAATCAGTGTCACCGTCAGCCACTTTAACTTGGTGAAACATTGCTTCAATGTCCGCCATGATTGCGACGGGCTCTTGTCTGAATCTCATGACGACACCGACGAGACTGCTGGTTAAGTCGGGGCCTTGCAACAGTTGGTCATTTAGCGATGTTCCTTGATAGGAAGCTGCGCAGTCGAACACCACTCTCAGTTTTTGCTTCACAGGATGATACACAGCAGTATGCGGTATATACCACACTTTACCTTCCTTATGCTTCAGTTCTTCACTGGACAACTGGACTGCATAGCCTTTCTGAAGAATGTCATCCATGAAGTCTGTGTATTCTTTGTGAAAGCTGTCATTCCTGATGAACTTCCGCTTCAGGTTCTGTGCTCGCTGTTCAGCCATTATCCTGTTATTTGGCATGTTGACCTCTCTGTTCTTCACAGGCAGACACATGACGTAGTGGCCATCGACCAGCTCTGCGGACTCCATGACCATGTCCATGAAATGGTGATCCTCTTTTGACATTTCCACTTCATCATGTTTTCCTCCCTCTGGGAAGTCCATTTGAAACTGTTGAAGCCACAGGTTCTCCAAACTGGCCACGGAGATGCGGTTTACCATGGTCTTGGTAGGTTTCCTTTTACCTGTCCAACTGAGGCTTTCCCTCAAAGGCCCGTTGACAGTCCAACCGAGCTTGGTCCTTACAGCATATGGTCCATTACCAACGCTGCTCACTACCTCCCACGGCTCCATAGCTTGTGGCACGTTTGCTCCGATGAGCAATCCAATGTCTGCTTCGATCTGAGGCAGTTGTATTTCTTTAAGGTGGGGCCACCTTTCCAGATCCTTCTGTTGTGGAATGTTTTCTTTTCCCACAGGTATTGTCTTATGGGTGAAAGCGTCTGGAAGCTCAATAAACTCGTCACCTGACAAATTACTGACCTCCAGGCCGGACACCACGTAGGTGTTGACGTGTTTCTTTTCATTCATGGTTCTCAGCAGCATTTCAGCCTTTCGTCCACAAAGCTTCAGGTTGTTCATCAATGCCTCGGTACAAAACGTGGCGGAGCTGCCCGGGTCTAGGAAAGCGTACGTCCGCACGATCTCACTCCCAGACTTGGACTTGACTTGGACAGGAACTATCGCAAGCGTGCAGTCGTCCTCACCGGCCCCAGTCAGCTCATGACCTTCAGATTGAGCACAGACAAATGCACTTAAAACTGTTTGACCATCACTTTCGTTTTTTCTGTTTTCTGCGTCAGCAGCTACATCCTTTTTCTTGATGTGCAGAAGTGTGGGATGTGACAAGGAACACACTTCACAGCTCACCTTTGCTTTGCACAGCTTACTCACGTGTCCGTGCTTGAGACAGCTGAAACAAAGTCCCTTGCTTCTCAGGAATTCCAGTTTCTCTTTGTGAAGCTTGCCTTTAAGTTTGTTACAAGCCTCCATGACGTGTTCACCTCTGCAGAAGAAACATGCCAGTGTTGATGGTGAAGCAGGGGCGGAGCGTTCCACTTGCTCTGCGTTCCTCTGTTCCAGCTTTACAGCACTTGTGGTGAAAGACTTCCTGATGATGGCTTTTTTCTGTTCTTTGTAGTTACTTTGTTTAGGTGGTGATGTTTTAGCTGCCACACTATCCTTTATGTCACCAAAGACTGGGTGAAGAGCAACTTTGGCCTGTTTGTTAATAAAGTCTGCCAAATCTTTAAACCTGACTCTTCTGTCACTTTCATCTTGTATGCGACACACAACTCCTCTCCACCTTTCACGTAGCTTGTATGGAAGCTTTGCAACGATAGCTTTCAAGTTTGCAACATTGTCCAGTTCTTCCATATAACTCACCTCAGCCATGGTGTTGCAGCATGCTGTCAGGAAGAGTGAAAAGGCGTTCAAAGCCTCTGCATCCTCAGGCTTGATAGGTGTCCAGTCCAACACTTTGTTCATGTAGGCCACAGCGATTTTGTAATTGTTTCCAAAATGCTCTTTTAGCAGTTGTTTGGCCCTTTGGTAGCCTGCTTCTGGTTTCATGTGAAGGCAGCTCTTTATCAGCTCCTTAGGCTGTCCATCAGTGAACTGCTCCAAGTAGTAGAGGCGGTCTTTAAAACTTTCAGTGCGGGATTCAACGCCATGCTCGAAGGCTCTCACAAATGAATTGTAATCCAGAGGGTTGCCACTGAAAGTAGGGATGTCTAATGGGGGCAGTGTCATCATTCTCTGTTGTTTCACCATTAGCTCTGTTATGTTGTTCTGCCTAGACATGACTTTACAGAGAGTCTCCACAGTCTGATCATTGGTTGAAAAATCATCACTGAACTGCTGCAATGTGGTGGGATGAGTCTGCAGTGGTCTGAACTCACCATGTCTGTCCATTGTGTCGCCAGAAAAATCACCACCGGACTGCTGCAATACAGTGGGGTGAGGCTGCAGTGGTTTGAACTCACCATGTCTGTCCATTGTGTCGCCAGGTGGATTTTCATTCACAGGTAATGGTAAGTATCCAGAATCTATAGTCCATCGACCTCCTGCACTCACTTGTGATTGACGTTCACTCTCATAGTTTTGTAAAACTTTCAGTTTAGCATCAGCGGCTGCAAGGGCAGTTTGCAGATCCAGAGCTTCTCTTTTTGCTTTTAGCTCAGCTTCTTGACGTTCAAGATCTTGTTTTAGTGTGAGAGCAGCAGCCTTTGCAAGCAACGTGGCTCTCTCCACTTCAGCTTTGATACGCACTGTGGACGCGGAGGACGCAGTGGACACCTTGCTCCCGACAGCTGAACCACGTAGTTTGCTCCTACTGCTTTTAGCTGCTGATATCATGGACACGCTGTCTGCAGGCTGTACGTCCGCGTCACATTCTTGAGCCTGTTTAGCACGATCATCAGCTGCCTTTATCCACAACTCCACATGTTCCATAAATCCACGCATGAGCTGCAACTTGGGCTCAAACCATGAACTTTGGTCCTTTTTTACTTCCTCCTCACACAGCAGTAGTTTTAGAGCATCATTTGTCTTGCACCAATCCTCAAGCGAGTCCTGATAATCCAGACGTAACTTCTGTTTCACTTTGCTTACATTAGCATCGTCCTCCATTAGCCGTTCGATCTCGTTAGCTCGGCTAGTTAGATGGCCCAGTTTAGCTTTCCTGGATTGTGTTAACCGATGCACTTTTTCAACAATGGCCCTCTCTGTCATTTTCATTTCTCTCTTTTCACAAACTAGCTCCTGATAGCATTCTGCCATGGTGTCTAGTAGCAGGAGTTAGCAGTATTAGCTTGCTCGCTTACCGTCGTGACGCTCTCTTTTTCTTTTTTCCACTCGGCTGCCGATCGATAATCCTCCGGCTTTCATCAACGAGCTCTAACGAGCGGTAGCGAGAACCAGTCCTTATTTTCCACGAGTCTTTTCATTCAGAATGTCCTTTCCTCACGGAGAAGAGGGTTTTTCTTTGACTAAAATGTAGGGTTTTCCAGCTTCCACGGGGCACTGGCTGACGCGTGTTGTCCACAAATAAAAAAGTGTGTCTTCCTCTTAGTTATCAAAA
>JAJHUR010140048.1:10430-23172 GCA_027495735.1 Lutjanus campechanus | reverse complement strand
CGGATCAAGCAGATCTTAGTCAGATGCATTGTTAAGTCATTAAATCATAAGTGGACAACATCTTTAAAACAAAGCAGTGAAATTCACTGTTTAAGGCACCATTCAGCAGTTGAGAGAGATGGGAAGCCAAAAGAGAATATTTGAAATAGTTAGGTGTCAAGTTTTGATCTGAACCTAATCTTTATTCTCTAAAACCTAGAGCATCAACCCCAAATGTCACAGGAAAAGCATTTGTATCACCTGGTTCTTCTGATGACCAGAGAAGGGGTTGCTTTGGAGGAGGAAGGAGAAACACGCCGGGTCTCAGGCTCTTGGGTCTCTCAGAGGGTCCCACGCCGGTGGCAGATCTGTCCTCTCCTCTCGTCTGGAGCTCGTTGGAGCGGCATGCTCGGGCATTCTGGATCTCCTGTCTCTGCAGGCAGCAGAGTCGTCCCATCTTCACAACACACCTCCACTTGGGTGGAGATGCAGGCAACGGCCCTGGTTCTTCTAACTTTGGTTTTGTTAGAAGATCAGGCATCTCAGAGTTCTTGTAGGTTTCTCTAATTTGAAATCTGAGTCTTTCTGTCTCTCACAGAAGTCATCTTCACGCACCACGTTCCTCACGTTCGGTGCGGCTTGTGTTCAATTGTCCTCTCTCTGTCAGGCAGAGAGTTAGCCTCTTGGCAGGGCAGGCCAGAGGCCTGTCCTGCCCTCAAGCTCAAGCAGAGGGTCAGGCGTTGACCATCATGAGGCTGAAAAGAGTCCGAAGAATCTTCATCTCTAGGTCTCTGAAGACTGTAGAGTAGGGTAAGAGTGAAGTGAGTGACCAGAGAAGCTCCTGACTTCTCTTGCTTAGTAGTCCTCTGTAGGAAGGGGCGGGGGTCTGGTATCAGTGGCGCGAAACTTCACCACTCCCCTCCTATAAATCTATCTATCTGATTCTTTCCCTTGTTCCAAATTCTTTCTTAAAGGATTGATAAAGTTTATCAAAGTTTAATGCTTCCATGTTTTCATGTATGAACTTTCTCAGTTGCTGAGAAGTGCCACATTGATACACACTTGATTAACACTTTAATAAACCAGATGTTATCAACTTATAAGAAGTAACATACAAGATTAATCAGGTTTGCAAGGTTATGAATGGTAACCATGTCACAACATCATATTATATAGGGTGTAGGTATTCCTATATTCACAGCAAATGAAATAATACAATAAAATCAAGTTAATGTCCACATCTTAGGGTTTCTGAAGGAATGTGTCTGCTTATCTTCTCCTGAGATGGGTGAAAGAGGAGGGGTAGAAAGACACACACACACCCCAAGGGTTCCTCTGGGGGTCAAGCTAAGGCAGAGTGTCATTTTAACTCAAAACTTATCATATTGCGAGGTATGACAAGTTTTCCAATTAGACATTGATAGACTTACAATCTACATGTCGTTAGCTGTTGAAAAAGTCTAAACACATGGCATTTATCTGGAATAGAGAAAGCAAAGACTAAGGTTATTACTATATCAGTAGGTTAAATACTAATATCACACAAAGGAGAGACAAAGAGGAATCGGTTCATCTAAGATGTATAAGCAAGAGCACTCATACCTTTCAAGTGGTTAGACACAGTATTCTGATAAAATACACTTTAATTTTGCATGGCACAAGGCGTTCTTTGTCTTTTGTTCCTGGCGGGAATTTCTCTTGGAATGTTTTAAGTGTCGTAAATTCTGACCATTGTCACTTAGCAGAGTCTCTCTGGAGTAGGTCAGTATCAGGGGAGGATGCATCTTTATGGCTTAAAGGTCAAGTGACCAAGAGTTTGACAGGCCAACGTCTTGGGTTCCTATCTTAAATCTGGAAGTTGTTTTCTTTTGCACAAATCTTTGAGTGTCGGTCAGCATTTGAGCACTTTATGGCTCAAAGGTTCAAATGAGTAAGGGCTCAGCAGAACTTGGTGAGTTCTCTGTGTGGGATGAAAGATATTCATCTATCATCATCATCATCGTGGTGATCCTACAATTGTGAAGATGCAAAATGGTCACTCTGCCTGTCTAAAAAATAATTTATAAATACAGATCCTACATATTTAGAGAGCTTTAAAATAATTGCTGACCCTTTGTCTTTATCAGACAGGAAAGCAGAGAGAGAGGACAACATGCAGCAAAGGAACACAGGCTGGGATCAAACCTGAGCCACTGACCACAGCCTTAGTACATGGCACACATGTTCTACCAAATGAACTACCAGGGCACCTCTGAAACAGCATTTTTACCTCACAAAAAGAAAACAGCATCAACAACGATTTATATTGTAATTTTTTTAAAGAAACATTTTTTTTTTATAAACATCTGGCGGGCCAAATCAAACCTTCTGCATGACTGAAGACAGATGAGTCTGTTTTTTTCAGTTTCAGTAGTTGGATGGTTTGACACATATTGTTAGTTTAGTCTTTTCATACTCACTAGAGTTTTTGGAGCAAATTCATGCCTTTGTCATTGTCTTGTGAGTTTTCTTGTGAGTTTTCTGTTTCGTTTCAGGTTTTTGTCAGTATCATTAGTTGCTAAACTTACTCCAGGACTCCATAGTCTCTGACTAAGTAATTCAACTTCAATCCATGTTCATAAAAGCCACACAAATGTCCTGGTTCAACTAGTACAGATTAAGCCTTGTATACTTGTGGATTGATCTGTGAAACCAGTCCTGAATTTTTTCCTTTAAAAGCTTAAGTTACGTCAGGTCTCAGGTCCTCTTTTTTTCTCTTTGGGTCCTAAACTGCAATTACATAAAATGCAACTGTTTTAAATTAAAAGGATGTGCAACAACAGTGATATGAGTTTCTTTCCTCCTGAACATAAAATATGAATCTACAAAATAAGTAGCAAATCCAGCTGTTAGACAGATGAAATGGAGTACATGTTTCCCCTTAGATGTGTTGGTGGAAAAATAAAAAGCCTTCAACAACAGAAACCCCAAAGTAAAGTACAACAACCTGATTTTTCCGTCCTCCCTCTGTAAATGTGTCATTTTCACTTTAACATTTCAGTCTGTTTCTGTTCCAAACACTTTACAGTCTGAGATCCATCACAGCAACTAATCCCTCTGCTCTTCACTGCTGTTCTCCAAAGTGTTGAGCAGCTTTTCTCTGTCTGAAAGGTTTCTAAGAAGGAGGAAAATAAGAGTTTGAAACTGAGATGGAGAATCTTCCCAATTGGACCACAGCAGCAGATAATTTGAAGTAAAAGTTTTCTTAAGTGAAAGTAAAGTTGCTGATTTTAGAGCTCAAAAGATTAAAAAACACATTAAAAATCATCAATGATAAGTTGAGTAATTGTACCAATTAGACTTATATTTCATTGTTCTCTTGTATTCATGTGATCTGCTTCAGCATCAGACTGTGTAGTTATTTATTAAGAGCATGTCCTCATGTGTCCACAGGCTGCAGTTTGTTATGAACTCCACTAGAGGACGTCCTCAGATGTCACTTATTCTCTACAAACTAGCAGCTCTGGTTTAATGTTCATATCAGCTGCTCAAACACAACTCCAACCTTAAATAACACAACATCATATTACACTACAAGCTGTCTCAGACTAAAACAAAATAATGGAATGAAACACAGTAAAAAAAAAGTATTTTGCTGTTGTTTATTTAAAACAAAACCGAGATAAAAGCGATGACTTCTCTATTACTTATGTACTGTTCATTGGTCATTTATGACAGTATGCAACACTTATATACAATGACTAAACAATAAAAAGCTTTCCTTTTGGCACACAGATATTTAAGGAATGTGCACATGCTTCTTATTTTTGTGTATATTATTTTGTGATGGTTTTAACAGTCTTGAAGGCAGGTAATGCAGTAATTTGACATTAGATGATATCAATCAGTGTGACAATTAATGTCAGACATCAAACAAAAACACTGACAGAAAAAAGGGGAAGAAATGCATTGATCAAAATCTGAAAGAAGAATAATGTCGATTGTACATCACCAACAGATACACATTTATTACATTAAGTGATGGTGAATCTTTTGATATAAAATCAACTTGTTCTACTCAGTGTGATTGACAGGAGAGATGATCAAAGGAGCAGAGTTTTTACCACCATCGTTATTACAAGGGCCAAAGTATGGGTAGAGTTTCTCAGTGAAGGAGCAGCCAGTAAAGGAGTAGATGAGAGCTGCAGCATCAACATCATAAAAGGAGACCAGACCCTCGTCATAATCCACAAACACCCCCACCTTCTCAGGCTGAGACTTCAGAGAGAGACGGACTGGAGGGCCAGCAAGAGCTTTGTACTCATTTTTATTCCTCAACCATATCGTCCAGTAACCATCCCGAGGAGACAGATTAATGCTTCCCTTCCTGTTGTTCGACTCTCTGGCCACTCCTAAATCCCACTTAGTCTTCCTTTTAACCTGAACCTCATAGTAAAATCTTCCTGAAGAGAAACTCTGCTTTGCTAAGACACTAACACAAGGATCAAATCTCTCTGGATTGTCTGGGAGATTCCTCCATTCATCACCACATTTAACTTGTTTTCCATCATCAGACAGGATAAGATGTGGATGTGCTGTGTCAGGATCAAGTGTCACATCCACTGCAAACTGCTGGACCCTCTTCAGCTCAGCCTCAGCGAGCAACTTCTTCATCTGTTTACTGAGCGTCTCCTCCAGCTGATTCACAGCTCTCCTCACAGTCCCCACAAATGAAGGTGGAATGACACTGACTTCTATCCAGTCTTTGGTGGGTGGAGCAGCGTTCAGGGATGGGAAGCTTTGGAGGAGGTGGAGGTGGTCTTCAGAGTGTGAGAGCTGCTCCAGTTCAGTACTTCTCTTCTTCAGATCAGAGATTTCCTGTTCCAGCTCTTTGATGAAGTCTTCAGCGTGTTTCTCTGTCTTTCTCTGCTTCTCTTTGATCGTGTCGATTAACTCAGCCTGAATTCTCTCAACAGACTCCTTCAGAGCAGTGAAGACCTGAACTCCATCTACTATCTCTCTGTCTGCATCTTCCTTACTGAGCTCCACTGAGTGTTTGATCTCCTGAATCTTCAGTCGTCTCTTCTGGATCATCTGCTGAATTTCAGCCTCTGTCTTCTCCAGCTCAGCCTTCTTTCCTTCATATTCTTCTTTCAGAGGAACAACATCATGTGTCTTGTGGTCTAAAACAGTGCAGAGCATGCAGACACACATCTGGTCGGTCTTACAGAACAGCTCCAGCAGCTTATCGTGCTTCATACACATCCTGCTCTCCAGGTTCTCCACAGGGTCGATCAGCTGATGTCTTTTCAGGCCTGACATTGTCAGATGAGGCTCCAGGTGAGTCTCACAGTAGGAGGCCAGACACACCAGGCAGGACTTCAGGGCCTTCAGTTTGGTTCCAGTGCAGACATCACAGAGAACTTCTCCTGGTTTGGAAACTTGTTGCTCTGATCTGCTGCTGCTGCTGCTGGCTTTCTGTTGAGCTGACTGTCTGAACTGAGCAGCCATCTCAGAGATCAAAGTATTGAAAACCTCTTTGCAGTTGGGACACTGACACTGGACATTAATATTCCAGTGTTCAGTGATGCAGGTTTTACAGAAGTTGTGTCCACATGGTATGGCGACTGGATCAGTGAAGACATCCAGACAGATGGAGCACAGAAACTGATCTTCAGACAGCAGACAGCTGGCAGCAGACATATCTACACTCTGAGGACAGAAAGTGTGTAAGTATGATGAATAAAAACAGTCATTTAAAATGTCTTGATTAGACCTAGAAAATGCATAAAGGTAGGTTGACTGGAGTATCTGGAGGTGGAGACCGGGATAGATATGAAATGAGACGATGAGCGCTCAGTATCAGCTCGCCAAAGTCTGTTTCCTGTTATTCCACAGCTTCAGACTATTTTCCAATAGTCCATTTGCAGTTTGGTGTATTCTTTTAGACTAAACAAGTTGAGGTGGATCAGTCTACCGTTTTTTTTCTCTTTGATTTTACATCATTTTGATGGCAGTCTCTGTCTGCTACAAGTCACTTATATGACTGCAGCATTTGACTATTAGCTGCTTGGTAGTTATTCAAATGATAATAAAAAATATATAATAATAACAAACTAGCCCTATGGGTCTTGTTAATATCATAATTTAAAATCTGTAGAATACATAAAGAGGATATATCACATATATAATTACATTTTAAACCCCAAAACACAATGTGATCCCACATTAACTGTCACATCACATATTAAATAAAATAATAAAACTGCTACCCTGCTGCTTATATTGTTAGTATAGTTTAAATATTTTTAAAGTAGGAAAAACTTTTAACTCCAGTTTAATATTAAAACTTATTGCATTTATTACAATTTACTGTGATATATTTAACCAGTATTTGTCGTCATTATTTGTTTTATTGAAGCATCAGAGGGAGTAGAGCAAAAGAAAAATCACTTTCTCTGTCCAAAGACCTTCAGTGTCTGAGAGGATGTAAAGACAGAGACGATGATACAGAATCAGACACATTAAATGTGCAGCAGAAAAGATGTAATGTTCTGCTCTGGACTGAAGGAAACTGAAACTATTTTTATCCACAACCTCCACAGGCTGCTGACAGGTGAAGTTAAAAGCAGCTCTTGACATCCTGATATTTTGGATGACATCTGTTTCTGTGAAGCCAGTCATGTCACATCCCCATCACTCCACACACACCTCCGTACAGAAGTGCCAGTCATTGTTCTACAAAAAGCTATAATTTAAAATGTTGCTCTCTTTCTCCTCTTCCTCATCCTTTTTGTCATCTGCTCACAAAGTTGCTGACTTCACTGCACATCAACTTATAAATGAAACCATAAACACTGACTTCAGAGGCCTCCATGTTTACTTTCAGACAACAGGACTATGACCAGTTCACACTGGAATCTGATATTAGCCACATTTTAACTGGATTGAACTCTGTGATTTGATATTACATGAGTTTGCAACATTTACACTGAAAATGACACACCTCTAAGGCCTAACATAAAAGAGAGTGAAAGGTAGTAAAAAGTCAGATTCTAGTTTTTACTCAATTTTGACCAAATATTTAGTGTATTTTGTCTTTGTAGGTCAGTGTTACTCACCAGTGTTTGGCACAGATTCTGCTGTTTTGTTGAGAAAAACCTGACGGATTCAGCTGATTTTTCATTGAAGAGAAACAGAGAGACATGTGTCGACTGTAGCTCAGCTGTTGGTCAAACAAACTTTCACTTTCATTTCAGGTCATGTGACTCTTTCAGTGTTGCTCCTCCTCTCAGTGCAGCCCTGTGACTGAGGTTTTATTTGCTCATTAGGAAGTACAATGACATAGCACAACATACAAGCTACTGTTTATCCTTGATTTTTTCTACAGTGGAAGTCTACAGCAGCTAAAAGAACAAACTATTACAAGTAGACAACAAAATAAAAGAGATCAGTGCACAAAAACAGTCAGTCCTGACAACTGATAAGTTCCACACACAACCCCACTTCAGATAATCCAAACTCTCAATTTAAGACAGTTTTTGGTTTATTGTTGTGTGTTCATGAAAACAGTGTAAATGTTGAGGTTTTACTCGTTGAGAACATACCTTATTTGATGTGCAGTTTATTGCTCTAATTTACTGCTCATTGTTTGTGGTTAATTGTTGTGATGAAGCAGCTAATTAGCAGCCACAATTCAGCAGCCAGTTTCTATCACTTAAAATGAGAATAACTGACATTTTTCTGCTGACATTTTCACCTGATGGTGTTTTAATCACATGATTTGGTGGTCATTAGAAAAACCATCAGTTGCTGATATCAATAAAAAGCAAAATGACTGAATCAGGCTCAACCTCTTTGTTTATTTATAGAGAAAAGGACAGAAAAATGACTTTTGTTACATTTATGAAAAGCTCTTCAGTAATTGGTGCCAGCAAACAAAACTTCTTATATGCAAAGATTAGACAATAAAATGTTTTGAATTTGGCAGACAGATATTTAAGGAAAGTGCAAACACATATTTTTGAGGACATTGTTTTTATAATTTAGAGTCTTGAACGCGGGTAGTGCAATTATTAGAAATTTGAACTACATGTGATCATAACAATCAGTGTGACAATCAATGTAATATAATGAACAGAAGCATCAACATAAAGAGCAGTGGCAAAAAAGAACAGACCAAACAAATGACATTCCTGTAGAAATTCCACTAGCTGATTTTCAACAGAAATATAACTTCTGTAGACACTCAACTTTATGACACTCTACTATTGATGTAACATCCATGAGTATCATGTGCACTGACCACAGCCTTAGCACATGGCCTGTGGGCCCCATTTTGTGCAGCCCTGATCTAAATATAGCCAAACATGCATGACAGAGGACAGATGAGTCTCTTGTTTAACTTAAGTAGTTGGATGGTTTGACACAATTTGTTCTAGTTTAGTATTTTTACACTCACAGAAGTTTTTTTTTTGCAAATTCTTTTTGCCTCTGTCATTGTTTTGTCTCAACATTCACACCAGTCATTGAGTTTTCTGTTTCATTTCAGGTTTTTGTCAGTACCATTAGTTTCTTATTATTTATAAACTGTTCATTGGTCATTTATGACAGTCTGCAACACTTGTTATATATACAATGACTAAACAATAAAAAGCTTTCATTTTGGCACACAGATATTTAAGGAATGTGCACATGCTTCTTATTTTTGTGTATATTATTTTGTGATGGTTTTATCAGTCGTGAAGGCAGGTAATGCAGTAATTTGACAACATTAGATGATATCAATCAGTGTGACAATCAATGTCAGACATCAAACAAAAACACTGACAGAAATATAGGGAAAAATTGCATTGATCAGTATCTGAAAAAACAACAATGTATACATTGTACATCACCAATAGATGTACATTTATTACATTATCTGATGGTCAGTATCTTTTGGCATAAAAAGCACTTTTTGTAGTCAGTGAGGCAGGAAAGATGATCAGAGGGGCACAGTTTTTACCACCATTGTTGTCACAAGGACTGAAGAATGGGTAGAGTTTCTCAGTGAAGGAGCAGCCAGTAAAGGAGGAGATAAGAGCTGCGGCAGCAACGTCATAAAAGGAGACCAGACCCTCCTCATAATCCACAAACACCCCCACCTTCTCAGGCTGAGGCTTCAGAGAGAGACGTCCACCATGAGCTCCATATGTATTGTTATTCCTCATCCACAAAATCCAGTAACCATCCTGAGGAGTCAGTGTGAAGTATCCCTTCCTGTTGATCGGCTCTCTGACCACTCCTAAAGTCCAGTCAGTCTTCCCTTTAACCTGAACCACGTAGTAAAATCTTCCAGAAGAGAAACTCTGCTTTGCTAAGACATTAAAACGCATATCAAATCTTTCTGGATTGTCTGGGAGATTCTTCTTTACATCACTATAATACACTCGTTTTCCATCATCTGACAGGATGAGGTTAGGATGTGCTGTATCAGGATCAAGTGTCACATCCACTTCATACTGCAGGACCCTCATCAGCTCAACCTCAAACAGCTTCTTCATCTGTTTACTGAGCGTCTCCTCCAGCTGATTCACAGCTCTCACCACAGTCCCCTCATATGAAGGTGGACGGATGCTGACTTCTGTCCAGTCCTTGGTGGGTGGAGCAGTGTTCAGGGATGGGAAGTTTTGGAGGAGGTGGAGGTGGTCTTCAGAGTGTGAGAGCTGCTTCACCTCAGTGCTTCTCTTCTTCAGATCAGAGATTTCCTGTTCCAGCTCTTTGATGAAGTCTTCAGCCTGTTTCTCTGTCTTTCTCTGCTTCTCTTTGATCGTGTCGATGAACTCGGCCTGGCTTCTCTCAACAGGCTCCTTCAGAGCAGTGAAGACTTGAACTCCATCTGCTATCTCTCTGTCTGCATCTTTCTTACTGAACTCCACTGAGTGTTTGATCTCCTGAATCTTCAGTCGTCTCTTCTGGATCATCTGCTGAATTTCAGCCTCTGTCTTCTCCAGCTCGGCCTTCTTTCCTTCATATTCTTCTTTGAGAGGAACAAACTCATGTGTCTTGTGGTCGAAATCAGTGCAGAGTGCACAGACACACATCTGGTCGGTCTTACAGAACAGCTTCAGCAGTTTATCATGCTCCACACACATCCTGGTTTTCAGATGAGCTGCCTGTGTGAACTGAGCAGACATCTCAGAATCAAAGTATTGACCTGCAGCTCAGGTCTTGTGTTAAAAACCTTTTTACAGTTTGGACACTGACACTGGACATTAATATTCCAGTGTTCAGTGATGCAGGTTTTACAGAAGTTGTGTCCACATGGTGTGGTGACTGGATCAGTGAAGACATCCAGACAGATGGAGCACAGAAACTGATCTTCAGACAGCAGACAGCTGGCAGCAGCCATATCTACACTCTGAGGACAGAAAGTGAAACTATAATAAATGAAAACAGTCATTGAAAAAGTCTTGACTTTTCAAGAAAAATTAACTTCTCTGTTCAAAGACCTTTAGTGTCAGAGAGGAATCTAAAGGTCTGCAGCCCTGGGTGGAACCTCCTGTTTGTAAAACATATACAGCACATGAAGTTATGTGTGGTGGACTATCTGGAAATAATTTTCAATTATTTAGTCAATTAGCTTAGCTGGAGATGGGAGTAGATCTGAAATTAGTCAATGAGTACTCAGTGCCAGAGTCCATTTCCTGTCAATGCTACGTTGTAAGACTATTTTTCAATAGTCAGAGAATATATAGAAATATATATATAGAAAATATTTCAATTTTCAATACCTCTGACTGATCCCTGCTTGTTGCCAGTCACTTATGTGACTGTAGTATTTCACTATTAGCTGTTTTTTAGTTATTCAAATGATAGTAAAAAAAAAAAACACTCTTAATAGATGGCTTCAGTGTTGCAGTGATAACATTACTAAGTCCTCTGGGTCTTGTTAATATAATATAAAAGCTGCAAAATTCACATCATGAAAAATCATAATAAAATAACATTTTAAATCCCGAAAACACAATTTAATCCCCCTATTACTGTCACATCACACATTAAATAATGCAATAAAACTGCTACCCTGCAGCTTATATTGTGTTTATACATATTTTTAAAGAAGTAAAAACTTTTCAGTTTTTAATAGATTTATTACAATTTACTGTGATATATTCATCTAGTATTTGCATCTGAAGGGGTAGAGCAAAAGAAAAGTCACCTTTAGTGTTTCAGAGGATGTATAGACGGAGATGATGATACAGAAAGTGGAGAATCAGACATATTAAATGTGCAGGAGAAAAGATGTAATGTTCTGCTCTGGGCAAAAGGAAACTGTAACTATTTATGTCTACAGCCCCCACAGTCACTGATGGACCTTAGTTAAAAATTTGCTCTGGCTGCTGCCCTGGGTGGAACTTCCTGTTTGTAAACCACAGATGCTTTTTGTTGGCAATCAAGAAATTGTCAGATAACATCAGACATTGTTGGATAATCCAAAGGACATTTGAGGCAACATTCACACTGCAGGCAAAAGGGGCCAAATCAGATTTTTCTTTGCTCATATGTGACTCACATCTTGTTATTTCTGATATGGACCACTGTTGCTCAGTTTGCACTGCAAGTCTTAAAGCTCAATTCTGATTTATTGTTGTTGCTGTTCACATTATCTTTAAAATATGGCCAATATCAGATTCGAGTTTGAACCTTTCCTGATCCTGAACAACAAAGACTTCACACTCAGCACGCTGCCATACGAAAGTAAACATGGAGGCCACTGAAGTCAGCTTTTACAGTTTAATTTATAAATTGATGTGCAGTGAAAGTCAATAAATGTGTGAGCAGATAATAACGAGGATGAGAGAGAGACAAATATTTGTAATGTACTACTTCAGATGTGTGTGTGTGGACTCAGAGCCTGGACTCTTAACTACATCTGTCTCTTCAGGACTCATGCAACAAAACACTTCAGATGAGTGAGACATGTCAAGTCAAGTCAAGTCAAGTTTGTTTATAAAGCACATTTAAAACAATCAAGGTTGACCAAAGTACTGTACAATAGAGTAGTGAAATATAAGAAAACGACATAGTAAAACAGAAGAGATAACATGGAAATGCCATCTCAAGCACAAGTAGATAGATAGAGGGACTTTAAATAAAACTAAATAAAATATGAAATGCAAACAAACAGAAAGAATTACAATGAGAGCAGAACACTATGGGCACTCAAACGCCTGAGAAAACATGTGAGTCTTAAGTTTTACTTTAAAAATATCGACAGAGGGGGAACACTTTATAGAAAAGGGTAGGCTGTTCCAGAGTTTAGGGGCGGCGACAGCGAATGCCCGGTCGCCCTTCCCGGGATCGCGGGACAGCTAAGAGCAGCTGGTCTGAGGATCTGAGCAATCTGGGGTTGGAAAGGGGGCAGAGCAGCTCAGACAAATACTGAGGTGCCAGGCCATTTAGAGCTCTAAAAACAAATAAAAGTGCCTTAAACTCTATTCTAAATTTGACTGGAAGCCAGTGGAGGGATGCTAGAACCGGTGTAATGCTGTCACGTTTCTTGGTACCTGTCAATAGCCTGGCGGTGGCATTCTGCACCAGTTGTAGTCGAGCCAAGGAAGACTGGTTGATACCCAGATACAGTGAGTTACAGTAATCGAGGCGAGAGGAAAATAAGGCATTTGTGACTATCATGAGGTTATCGGAGGAGAGAAATGGTTTGATTTTGGCGATGTTTCGGAGCTGGAAAAAACAGCCTTTAACAACGGAATTTATCTGTTTGTCGAGTTTTAGAGATGAA
>JAJHUR010140045.1:167771-178784 GCA_027495735.1 Lutjanus campechanus | reverse complement strand
TTTTTCATTTTTTACATTTAAGTTCTCGGTATACAATAAAACAGCTGTAAGTGATGACTGATTTTATTATTTGTGTGCACTGTGAGTGAACCATTCTCTCTTGATGAGTGTGCGTGGATGTTATGGGTATTCACTAATATTTTATACATTTCTAATATCTTTGACACATTTGTCCTGTTTTGTTCTGTCCCATAACCAAATAGTAATAGTGTAATCAAATGGGCTATGTCAAATTATAGCAAACCACATACATGATTATATTTTCACATCTTGTTAGGGGTCCTTGCCTGAGATAAGGTTGAGAACCTCTGGTCTGTAAAACCTAACCAACATGCTTCAAGCATTAACCCCTTTCAAAGCTGGCACTAGCCTGTGAACTTACCCATGGGGTTCCCTCGCAGGTCCTCCAGTCGCTCATGAATGAAGGACATCTGTCTTTCTAACTGCCCGTTTAGCTCTATCTGTGTTTCATACCTCGTCTTCCACTCATTTCCTGATACATGAGAATAAACAGAGAAAACTGTCACACTATATCACCACATTTGAGGCATGGCCCATTAAAGCTACTGCAAGGAATCTTGATAATTTGTTGATTTTAGAGGCCCTGGTGGACAAAAGCAGTAGTATTCCCTCTGTAATAACTACAAAATATAACATAAAAAAATAAAGTTATTTAAATAAAAAATTTAACTGGCTAATATGCTACTCACACTGTCTGGGGAAATGAAAACACAGGCTCGTTTCAGCTGATTTCACTGAGAATCTGACCCAGAGGCATAAGAATAACTAAATAGAAACAGCCAATTATCTCGCAGATGGACATGTTAACTCAAATAGAAGAATCAGTAATAAATTAAGACTGTTTCATAACCAGTTAAAAACTCCTTGTAGTAGCTTTAAGTTACAGACAACACTGAGGAGTCACTTGGTTGATAGAAATGAGTAGATACCAGCTAATTTCAACTTAACCTTTGTTGGCTAACACCTCACCAACGTGGGTCAAGGTAACAGACATATTAGCTAACTAAAGAGATATGTATTCTAGGAATACACAATAAATACAGAAGTTGATCAATTATCATCCAATATTGGCCTATGACAGCAAGAGGGTATTGATCTACATCAGTGTTGTTAGCTGATAACTATCGTCTATAATATGATTTACCAAAATCTGTCAAAATCTTTCATCTGAATTCTTAGACAAAATGCTCTATAAAAGCCCAAGTGTATTTTACAACGCTGTTTTGTAAGCTGTAGAAGAAGAAAATAAATGAACATTTGAGGAGTCAGAAGTGTTCTTTGTTTTTGTTGTTATAGTGATGTCAGTTAGATTTGGTTCAGTCTGAGCTGATAGAGCTGATATTAAAATGTCACACTCAGGGGTGCCCCTATAGCTCAGTTGGTAGAGCATGCACCCCATGTACTGAGGCTGTCAGTCCTCTGCAGTGGTCGCAGGTTTGACTCCCGCCTGTAGCCCATTTGCTGCATGGCATCCCCCCTCTCTCTCTGCCCCCTTTCCTATCATAGCTTCAGCTGTCCTATCAGAATAAAGGCAAAAAGCTCAAAAAGTTAAAAAAAAACAACAAAAAAAGTTCGACTCAGATGTGCATGACAGGTTATATGAACTTCGTTTTAAATTACAAAAATGTGAAATTATCAGTTATCATCGGACAGTAATTACTGGTTATCTGATCTGAACAAGAATCCATATTGTGCAATCCAAATGTATTCTAAAATATAACAGCTGTATGATGTTACTCACCTTCCCCATCAACACTGTGCAGTCTTTCTTGCAGCTCACACATAGTACTCCGCAGATCAGACACAGACTCTTCAAGCATTTCTCTATTATCAACAGTGATGGAAAGTAAGTACATTTACTCATGCACTGTACTTAAGTACATACGCAAGATGCTTTTTTTTTTGCTCCACTGTATCTCAGAGGCAAATAAAAAAAAATTGAACACGTCCTCCATCACTGATCATCAAGAACCAGACGATGCTATGTTTGCATTAGAAAATCACATTTAATCTCTTTGATAACTTTGTAAGTAATAAATTTAGTTCAAACAAACTTACTTCATTTCTCTCTCTTGCTCCAGTTCTGCCTGTAGTCGTGACAAATCGTACTTGCTGTAGTCGCTGTCTCCAGTCATGTTTCTGAATAACTGATATGTAGTGAAGAAAAAGTTTGTTCCTCGGCGTTTACATGGAGACCGCTGCTTCCGGGCTTTTCACCAAGGAAACGAAGAAAGAGGCGGCTTCGAGCAAGAACTATTCGCTGCGGCACGAGGAATCGGGAGGGACCGGATGTGGGCGGGACTGTGCCGCCGATGGGCGAAGCGTAGCTTAGCACCATCTGCTGGACGTCTGCAAGAAGCACAAACTACAAATCTGTACACAACGACTGCAATGGAAACTTTTATTTAGAACAATTTCTCACTAATTAAATGTTTGAAATATACCTTTTTATTAAGAAGTACGAGATAAATCGGCACTCACCTAATATGATGGAAACTTATATTTAAAACAACTTTCCAATAATTAAATGCATAAATATATTTTAAATATACCTTTTTATTATTTATGTTTAGATATAGCCTACCTCCTTTTTTTAATCACCTGTGCAATAAGGCACTACTATGCACACACACAGTATATACTCTCCATATAATGTAAGTAGACATTGTTTGTCCCCAAGCAACTTGCATAGTTTTACATTTAATATATCCGAGTGTCTTTAAGGTCATTATTTTATATATTTGTAAAATAATTTATTATTTACTCAGTACTGTGCATATTCTTATCTAGTCCATATATTTTACACCCCAGATTAAACATCATTTCAGAGATTTTTTTTTTTTTTAAGTCAAACATTAAATCATGGAAGGGAACGAACGAAAATGACATACTTAACACAGCAATGTAATAATGTCACATGATGTGACTCAAACAACTGATCTTGAACGAGGTACAGAAAAACCTTTTTTTATTTTAATTGTTTTAATTACTCAAGACAAGATGAATAAGGTTTGCAGACGGTTATAAAAACTCGTCACTGTTCAAATCAACTGTCCTCACTAAATTAGTGACTTTGTATTACAATCATACAAAAAAAAATTCTGACTTATAATCTTTTGTTTACAATTTATTTGTCTTTTTAGAAAAACATGATTTTTTTTGAGTTTTGGAAACAAAACATTTTGTAGGCCTAATTCAGAAATTGTTGAGTGAAGCCATTAAAGCGTCAGTGAATAATGGCTGGTTGGTTGCAATTGAAAATATCAAAGTTTTAACCCAAGAGTTTGACTTAAAACTCAAAAATCTAATGAAGACAGCTGCCTTGAAATTGAGTTTTTTCAATTTCCTCTGTTCTTTTTACAGTGCATAACTATGGACCAATAGAAGGCAAAAATCATGCTGATGGTTGAGGAGGTTGAAGCCAGACAACACAGATTATTTGTTGGACTAAATAGTGGGGTGACATGTTGTTTGGGAGTGTGATGCAAATAATTCCTAACACTTTTATATGATCATTTTTATCACATTGTTTTTAAGCTACAGTAATGCCAAGATCACCACAGACTGCAATACCCGATATAACTAGCAGGAAAATCACTTAAGTCAGCATCGACGAGGGGGCTCCCACCCACCGGCTGCTGCCTCAGGGGGTACCACCGAACTGCGCAGAGAAGGTGACTTACAGACTGCACCACAGGGGAGATGTGGTTTCTACACACCATCTTATAACTTGAGTCAATCACATCAGGTGTGCAAAAGTAGGACATCTTTATCTGTTTAAAGTGCTTACAAATGTAAAAGTAAAAATTCTGAAATAAATCTCACATCATTCGGCTTGTTTCCGGTTTCTTGTCAAATATTTTGATGACGTTTAATGACACAAAGCAGACATTAAATATTACTGCTGTCTCTCTGTTTGACTGATCTGACCACAATCTTAAACACTTCATACCGACCATCTACAGAATGTCTGGCAGAATGGCTAAAAGCGACAAATGAAGACGTAGTTTTCGCCGACTCACTCTCTCCTCTCCTCCTCTCCTCTGTGGAGAGGGATGATCGATCAGCTGATGTCAGAGATCTTGAAACTTTTCGAAGGACTGACTTGGCTGCTCCTCACCTGCCGCCATACAGTTTTCCCTCTCATTATGTAGGAAGTCAAGGGGGCTTGTTACTCGAAAACCGGTTACTGATTGGCTGTCAGGACGGACAGGTGACATGGGCGTGGAGGAGGTGAGTGAAAAAAAAGCAGATTATATTTCCTATCATTTATTTGAGCATAATGTGCCCGATCGCCACAACATATGTGTATCGACTATGATGTACGTTAACACTGGGTGTATTTGATGTGGGATGTTTTTTCCAATATCTATCTAATACATTAAATACATTAGATCAATAGGCTACAGGAGATCTGAAGATGTTTTCTAAACAGGCCAGAAGAGCGGATGCACATACTGTATCATACCCAGAGAGGAATGCCACACCAATCAGTGTTCTTTTATTTGTTTGTTTATTCATTTCTCAGAGACACTGCATATGCATAAACATTACTGTAAATATGTAAGAATTAGTTTAATTGCTAGTTTTCATCATAGTACCTGGCCAAACATAAAGTTGGCAACCTAAAATCAATATAAAACTTAAGAATTAAATAAGTAAATTGAAGAAATCTGCCTGAATTTGATAATCTGGGACAGGCCCCTTTGTAATCTGGGACACTGCTTAAACAGGCCTTCACATGCCAAGCTCAATATCACCAACTTTCCAAAAGCATTATTAAGATACGACAGGAAGCTGAAGAACAATACTTTATATATAATTCACAGAAATTTCATCAACTCATAAGAACAAATAAAACACTCAGCCAAGCAGAGCCTGTCATGTGTGTGGGTAACAAAAGAGAGCAAATTTGAGAGACCTCCTGGCAGTTTTTGCATATATTTTGTTTGTTTTTGATTTTGTCTGTAAAACTGCATCTCCACCACAGGAACTTTCCCCAAGGACTAGAAACCTTTGGAGGCACTGCACCTCATGCAAGCACCACTCAAATGAACAGATTTGTTCTTAAAAGAGAAATATGTAATACATTTGCTGTACTACATCATAACATGATATGTCATCAGAGATTAAGAAAACATTCTAAGTTAAAGTACTGGCCTCTCCAACAACAACGATACAGCCGCTATGTTGTCCTTTGAAATCTGCATTCCAGTGTAGAACATCTGTATATTTTCCTGTTTCACGCTTATTAGTTAAAATTAATCCAGCATGTTCGCCGAATGAGTTAGTGTCCCTTTATGAGTCCCGAGAAATCATTAATATTATTTTAGGAGAAGATGTTTGTAACGGTTAAACTGAGCAAAATGTAAATGGAGTTTGGCAGCTACCGAACTCAAACTCCAGAGAGGGCGGTGACTGTTTGCATAGTGATGAACCTTGAATGCTAAATGAACTGAAAGCGTAGAGCTATATGAAAGCCATTTTAACAAGGTGTTTGAACTTATTTTGCAAACAAAACATATCACACACAATTTATTACTTCTTGCAGAGCATTTCACATTGTTTAAAATATGACTGGAGGTGGACCAAAAGCTTATATTATTAAACAGACATTTACCAAAAGTAAAGGTTCTAACAAAAAAATTGAATTTATTCATTGTTGACAATAAAGCTTTTTGGTGTGTGTGCAGGCTGGAGGACCTCAACTTTTCTTCGACAGAAGTAGGGGGCCTCCAAGGAGCAAAGGTTAGAAACCACAGCCATAGAAAATTACTAAATTACTAATGCAGATTACTAAAAACTCTAATAATAATGATACTTAAAATGTGCAATTTATATTTTGCTTTACATTATTAACTTTCATACAAGTCCTAACATGCAGACAGTCAATCTGTAAGTATACTGTTTACTTGTATAGACACTGAATGTATCATACAAAACATACTGTATATACATATAAATATATTATGACAATTATAAAATACAACTACAAAAACATTTGTTAGTTTACAATCATGTAAGTCGGAACAATGGAGTCAACCTTGACCTTGTTTAATAGCTTGTGATTAAAATTGTATACCAATATTTTTGCCTGCACTGAGGCACTGATTTATAAGTCTGACAGAAACCTTCAAGTAAACATTAAAGTCCTATTTTTTCTTCTCCTCTTCCTCTTTCTTCTGCACTTCCTTCCCGTTTGTTTCTGCTTGATGTTCTTGTTTCTGCGCCTCCTTCCCCTCTGCTCCTGCTGCCTGTCCACTGGGACTTTTCACCATGGCTTTGGCGGTCTCCTTGCCTGTAGTCTTCAGGATGGCTTTGATGCCCAGATTGTCAATGTTGTACGCAGTCACACCGATATTGACCACTGATTTGAGACCCGTGTCTGTGGCTTGGGCTGCATCATCACCATACCTTCACCATGAATAATACGTTAGGGAGGAGTGATTTGGAGGGTGTAGAAAGTGAAATGAGCAATGTGAAGTGCGATATTGATTCTGTTGTCGTGCATATCAACACACTGAAGGTCAAGAAAAACAGTCATATCTCATTTTGTAGCAGTTTTATTAGTAATAAATCAGAAAAAAGTGGCTACAGATAGTGTGAACAGCAAGAGCAGCACCACCCAACACAAGCAGACACTTAGCTTCAGTTAACCCACCTGTAGACAAGCCCAGAAAGACACATGACAGAAAGTCAAAAAAGAACCCAAAACACATACTCTATAGGTCCAGATATAAGTGAATCAAGAAATATCAGTTTTTTAAGGTAATTCTGTGTTAGCTGCTGCATTAGATTTGGAATATGTCTTATTGAGGGTTGTTTTCTGACTTGATCTGAGTTGATGAAAGAGCGTGCATGAGAGGTATGAGCAGGTCAGTTGTTAGTTCACAAGTCTTTGCCTTTACTCCCCCGTGCAGTCATTTGTTGCTGGACATTTTTAATAGATTCTCTAAGCCCCTAAATCTGAAATAGATAGAAAAAAAGGTGTGAAAGCAGATGAGTTTCCCAACATACCAAGAAGAAAGCAACACAGTAGGCAACTGTTAGGTTGATCCACAACAGTCCTACTGATGTTAAAAGTGACCAAAAAGATTCAGAAATAAGTTGGAAACAAGGTTAACAATAGTTGGAAGTTGAAGATCAGAATATTTCTATCAACTAAATAAAGAAGTGACACTGGGAAATGTCAGAACTTACTTGTACTTCACAGTCGTGACGGTCTCTGATGAAACACTTTTCCCAATGAGCTTTGCTCCAGTCTCCAGACTTGTCCAAACCGTAGAGAAACCTGGTTTGGATGTAAATGAAAAAAAAAGTCCTCTTAAAATACTTGGATCATCTTTAGGCAAATATTTAAAATGACAAAATTAAATATTGTGACATTTTATGTCAGGGCTAATGATATGATGAGTATAAGTCAAGGCCATATATGATTGTTGAACTTTATGAAATTTCTATTGTAGTCATGTGAGAGCCATTTAAGTATGCATTATTTGGTAAATATGCTGTCATGATGTTTTTCACGTTCTAATATTATATTCCCAGATCCCAGCTGATCAGGGAGAAGCCTGAGGACCATGCACTCGGAAAAACAACTCCAACAGGAAAACAAGAAACAAGGAAACAAGAAAAAATGCTTGATAATGAGAAAATGCCTCTTTGTGATAATGAAAAAACATCTCTTCAATAATGAACAAATGCCTCTTAGGATAATGAACAAATGACTCTATAATAATGAAAAAAGCCTCTTCAATAATAAACACGCCTTTGAGCATATAAGGGGTTTTTGATGAAAACAAACAAATTAAAGCCTGCAGGCCTTTGCAATTGTTAGGCAAGCAAAACTCTTGCAAGAATAGCACTAAAATCTGTCTGACATAGATAACCTTGTGGAAAAGAGGTTCTTAAATGGAAAGGGGTTCTTTAATATTCCGACAACTAGGTTTCAGAGTACTTAAAATAACCCCTAATCAGACAGCAAAGACACTTCAAAAGGGCCTAAAACCAGAATTGCTGGCTGACAGTCTGGAAAAGTGAGGTCTGCAGTGAAAAAAAGTTTAATTTTTCAAAATGTCATGTTGGGATCACCTGCTGTTGGCGCTGTAATTAATATTCAAATACACCCTTGTTCAAGTTTACCAGCCTCGTTGGGTTTTCACAAGAAGGCTGATTTCAATTCAGAAGAACACAAGTCAAAACAAGCGTCTCTGCAGACTAAGCGGTCTAGGAAACCTTGAGGCTGGTGAAACGGCCACTACAACTGGTACACACCTTGAACACTGCTGGCTGCCACATACTTGGCTCCATTCAAGTTGGAAGGGCGGCCATCTTTGCCCTTCAGAGACTCTGGGACCAGCTTTGCACCATGTTTCTTCACATGGGGCGCCACCTTCTCTGCCACGTGTCCTGCCACTGTACTCACTCCATTAACTGTAAACATACACAGTTATACAGTAGCTGCATACATACAGGGGCATAGCCATATTCATTTACAGTAGAAGAGCCTAATGGTTTACAGTCTTTATACATCCCAGGATTATTATCATCAGGTCTGAGCCTATCTACATTGAGTATCTTTGACAAAAAAGAGAAGATATCAATCCAGTAACCCTGTATTTTGAAAATTATCTTCCTCTGAGCTGCATTTTTCACACAAAATAGAGAATACTGGATAGAATATAAATGTTATGAATTATAAGTTTAAATCATTACCCAATAACTGGCTGACTCGCACAGCACCCCCGGTGGCCTGTTTAGCCACCTGCAGACCTTTGGTGACTTTTGGGCTGACCTCTGAAGGAGTTTCCTCGGGCGTGAGGTGGTCCCGGAGCTTGGCTGCTCCTTTATGAATGGCTCGACCAGTGGCCTCTGCTCCTTTTACAAACTCCACACTCAACTTTGAAGCTCCTAAAGACAGAAATATGCTGGGTGGTTAATGTGCATTGATTTTCACGTTGACAAAATATTACTACAGGCAAATGAAGAAGTGGCTGGACACATTTTCAGTGGTAAACAACGCCCTCTAGTGGCCATTTCTGTAGACCAGGGAGCATCTGCTGTTTATACCCGAGGTGCCCAAATTCTTTCTTATGAAAGGCCAAAAATCGTTCTGGAAGGAGGGCCGCAGGCCAAAAATAAATGTTGTCATGTAAAATAACATTAAGTTGAAATGTATTTTATAGACATTTTTACATTCTGAATCTGAAACAATGTTTGAATGAATAATAATGATAACAATAATAATAATAATAATAATAATAATAATAATAACAATAATAAAACATAGTATTTGCTCAGATTAGTAATAATTAGTAATTCTATTCATTTGCAGCGATGATGTCAAAAACATTCATTGGTTTTGGGAGTATAAAAGGAAGAAACCACATGCAACTCCAGGTGCTTTAAATTAAGTTTTAACAGCTGTATTCTCCACCTTGTGATCAAGAGTGAAATTGGACTGACAAAAATATAAAGTTGTACAGAATTTATGTTTTGTGGTCCTTACAGTAAAGATTTCAAAGTGCTCTAAAAATAAAAGCATGAGCTAACAAATCTAAAATGCCAAAGTAAATCATATTTCTGACATCAAAATACTGAGTCAAGTTTATAAAGAATGAAGAACAGACATCAGTCAGCATCAGTCATCCTGCCCAGAGAGAAGAACTAACAACAATTTGACAGATTTTAAGGTACCTGTCAAACTAAGATCAAAAGTTAGACTACATACAGATTTTAGATTATTTTTTGGGCGGTTTATTTTTCCTTTATTCATAGGACAACTAAAGGTAAAGGAAAGGTGGGAGAGAAAGGGGGTTGACACGCAGCAAATGGGCCGCAGGTAGGAGTCAAGCCGGCAGTCACTGCAGAGGACCGATGGCGCACATGGGGCACACGCTCTACCAACTGAGCTACAGGGGTGCCCCATACAGACAGTTTTTGTTTTAGTTTGTAACAATTTGCTATTAGAGCTATCATGCTGTGCATTCTGTAAAACAGAATGGTGGATGAGAGACAGACAGCAGATTAAAATATTGCTCTCCACAAACACGTTTATGCTCGTTGAACATGTGTATTGATAAAGTATCGGCCTCAAAAAGAATATTAAGATAAAAAGAATCTTGGCTCATCAATGCCTAGTTACTTTTTTGCCTTCTTATAGTTTAAGTTTAAGTTTTATTAAGTTTTATCAGTAATATTCACAACAAAAAGCAAAATAAAGCAAAAAGGCAGATCACATTTTAACCATTTAGCCATAAATTCTGTAACATTTCTCCATATGGGCAACACCATTGGGCAGTGCAAAAATGCATTTGCTTACTTACAACTCTTACTTTACGTTTATATTTGATACTTTTATATTGGGAAAGATTCTTTGTATTTCATGTTTAGATTTTTGTTTACATTCATATTCATGCTTATATATTTTTTCAAATTTCTATTCACTCCCGTGTAGCTTTGGTGCGGTACATTGACTCTCATTGTATGTGCACAGTGATAATAAAGGTTTTCATATTCATACTGTGGACTTTAGTAATTTACCCCAGGGACCGTTTAATGCCTGGATTTGGTATCCTAGTCAAATGTCATGGTGGGCCAGAACAAAGGGAGCCCCGGGGGCCCAAAATGAACACTGTTTAATGATGTTTTGTTTTGTTTTTTTCCCCTCATTAGGACTCACACTTAAAAACACACCTGACAAGATTCCCTGCGCCATCTTCTCACTCCATCCAGGAAGTGGTGGCTTTTCTTTCTCCCCTGTTGGCAATGTCAGTCCTGTTCGCTCTTTCGGGGGACCAAGGGGGATTTTCTCACTCAGGTTGATGACCTCTGATGCTGCTCCCTCTGGACCCTGTCAGTGAATCCATTAAGTCATATAAACACCAGTTATTACAACGGGACACCCAGTTAGACGCTTTTAAAATGTGTTTACACCCAAACAGGTGGCAACCATTCCTGTTCCATGACTCAGCCGGCTAAGAATGTTTTTAC